>JAECUM010004110.1:0-138301 GCA_016617855.1 Megalonaias nervosa | reverse complement strand
GGAATAATTCGTAAACAATGTAAATTTTATTAAAAGTTCATTTACACGTTGAATCATCATTATACCTGCACCAACATTCAAAACTTAAAACTATTCACCACTGCAAACATTTGTTCCGTGACAGTTTATTTATGTGTATCACGTATTGCTTTTCTTGTTTATAATGTCATCTGTTTCGGAGCGGTTGATCATAGCGCCACTCGCGGCCATCGTAGAACTGAGAAAAGAAATGTACGATCAAAGGAAATGGCAACAAGGGCGAATATAACAATAAATAATCTTAATATGTTTCAATATTTTTTTCTACTTAGCATCTATGTTTTTGTTAAGGCTTCTTGGTCATAATGACGATGCAGCTTTACCATGCTGAAAATCATGCAAACGGCATGTGACGCATTTACGACTGGTTTAGAAACATTTAATACTGTTTTGTTACCAACATTACGTAAATGTTAATGTACCAAAATATAAATATGTATCTTTTTAAAAATTATGTTGATTTCAGCATCTTAGATTACCGTTTTTTTCTTTATTCAATACTGGAAATAAGGAAAGAACGAAAAGCTAAAATGCCCTTTAATTCAACAGCGAAACTGATAATGAATTTCATTAATGGGTTTCAATAGGGAAAACAAACTGCGAAGTGGACGTAGATAAGAAGTCACCTGACTGTACACATTAGACTGTTAACAACAAACATGTTGCATCAAGAGTTTTAATTCATTGACATTATCGAAATACAAAGGAATTTTGAATGGGTATAAAAGTGTATTAGGAAATTTGACGTCTTTTTGGTTATTGTTATGCATTATGTGTATATTAACGGGATTTAGACAAGCTGGATGCGTTTTCTTGTAGCAAAACGTGACATAACTCGAGAAAACTTCTG
The DNA here is from genome assembly GCA_016617855.1 of Megalonaias nervosa. Taxonomy (NCBI): domain Eukaryota; kingdom Metazoa; phylum Mollusca; class Bivalvia; order Unionida; family Unionidae; genus Megalonaias; species Megalonaias nervosa. Next base: position 137,412 of record JAECUM010004110.1, on the reverse strand, counting down.
AAAATTGCGTCATCATTTACATGTTATCACGTGATATCAACAAAATAAAATGGCCGCACCGAAACACATGACGCTCCGAAACTGAGCGTGTGTGCCATTTACATTTTTAACGTAGTTTTAACAGTTTTTCAGTCATATCGCTACGATGTCTGCAGTGTGGCAGTTTATAGTGATGTCTAGCACTGGGGCATCATACCGCAGACATATATCATGATGTCCCACCCAGTCACATTATCCTGACACCAGGCCGACCAGTCCTAACACTAACCTCTTAATGCTGAGCGCCTAGCAAGGTAGCTGTTAGTACCATTTTTTTAAAGTCTTTCGTATGACTCGGTCCGGGTTTGAACCCGAGATCTCACGCATCCGAGACGGCCACTCTAACCACTAGGTGTGTGTGTGTGTGTGTGTGTGTGTGTGTGTGTGTGTGTGTGTGTGTGTGTGTGTGTGTGTGTGTGCGATTTTCCCAACAACAAAATCAAATTACCAGAGACCACGAACATTTCAAACTGAAATTCAAATTTCAAAAATATTCAGTGAAAGGTTCGGACAGGATATTAAGGGCACTGAAGGATTAGAGACAGAGAAGCTCCAGTTCCATCGGGAGCAAATGCAAATATACAAAGAACAATGAGACAGAGAGAGACAGAGACAGAGATAAACAAGAACAATGAGACAGAGAGAGACAGAGACAGAGATAAACAAGAAAGAAAGGAAGAGAGAAAAGAAAGAAAGAAGTGGAAGATAGGGAAATGCTGAAGGTACAAATAAAAATACATAAGATATAAATAGAAAGACAAGAAAGGAAGAGAAAGGCAAAAGAGAAGGGAGAGAGATCAAATGGAGTTTAGATTAAAGGAATTTGAATTGATCAGAAAAGGGCACTCTCATGTAAATACAGATTCATTTTTTTTAACATTGCCAAACATCATGCAGTTACTCACTTTTAGAGAAAAGGAGGTAGACAAGTATTTTCTCAGTTCTGAGAAAATTTCTGAAAATTGGAAATGACTGAAAGAATTTTAGACTTCGTTATTGCAAAGTGTGTTTACTGGTAAAGCTAGTGATATCTGCGCTTCACTCTCGTCTGATCAAACTGATCAAACCGTCCACGACGCTGAAACAGTAAATTCTTTTGCCTGTAAAACAGCATCCTTATAGGATGAATCCTCTCAAACAAGACTATCTGAAGAAAGAAGTTCAGTATTTCCGAAGAATGATTTCATCGAACCAAGTAATGTTGACTGGAGTTAACCATGTGTTCTAGTGCCTAAGACTTTCCGTATGTGTTGTTACGAATATGTAATTAAATTACTTATGTGTTAGTTTTAAATTCCTTTTTTTTTTATTTATTTTATTTTTTGTTTCATTACATTTTGTTGTAATGATTATTTTCACGCAATTTGATATTTTTGAAAAAATATCAGTCTGATTAGAACGTAAAAGTATGACTTAAACACTATTTTTAGCTCACTTTGGTGCATAGATTTTGTAAACACTACGCGAAAATGATTGGCTATTACCAACGTCATTTTCGGCCCACGTGTTAGCTGAATTGTAAACAGTCTTTCTTCTTTATTTCTCCAGCGTGAGAAACTGATTCTTAGATAGGGCTTTTCTTGCATACGTGATAAATGGCATTTTTTTTTTTTTATTGCGCTGTTCAAATTAGTAAATCACGTAGCCCATCACGTGAGCCACCATGTGATCTAAAATCGAGGCTTAAAACAGCCAATTGGTAGTAGATTTATTCAGTCGTATGTTAAACCTTGAGGGCTCAAGAGGTTTTTATTGTTGTTGCCAGCTTGTTTTGAAGTTCATCTGTTTTTTGGAATTTAATAATTCATTCTCTAGAAAACTACACAAGTGCTTCATATTTATAAAAGTTCTGGGAGAAAGATATTCAGTGGAAATTTATTCTTGAAATTCTAAACTGAAACATTATACATTGTGATTCATATTCTGGAAATTCTAAACGGAAATATTATAAAATGTGATTCAATCGAGGATCTGTTGCCGTCAGTACAACGACCTCATCTGACGTCATCGCCTTCCATATTGGAACGTCATCGAGATTCGAACCTGGATTCAACATAGAACTGTTTAGTGATAGGACTTATAGTTTTCTACTTTATGATTAATTTTTGGATTATATTCACAACCCGTAAGTCCTATTTCATATTTTTATCTTGTTTTCTAGGGAAATAAATCATTTTTGTTAAATTTACAAAGCTTGTTGGCTTCACTCTTTTCTTTTGTTACTTTTGTACGAGCCTACACGTAACAGTGTACTTATTACAGAAAAGAAAAAAGTGTTTCCAATTCCCAGAATCGATAACTGCACTGACATGATTAGAAATGCCAGATATATCACGAAGTTTGACCTTTTGAAGAGGTTATGGCAATTCCACTTACGGAGAGAGCTAAAAGGAAATTTCAGCATTCGTGACTCCAGACAGACTTTACCAATCATATTATTTGAGACGAAGGGTTCCACCAGTTTTTTCCAACGTTTGATGATGGCATCCGGTTTAGGAAACTGTGAAGCTTACACCGATGACATCATCATCTGCAACGACACCTGGAAAGACCAAATGGAAACTATCCGGAAGTTTTTTGAAAGACTCATTGAAGCAAATCTGACAATCAACTTGAGTAAAAGTGACTTTTGCCGTGCTTGTGTTACATTTTTAGGACATGCTGTGGGACATGGTCCAATAGAAGTTAAGGTTAAGTTATTTCTGAATTCCCTCAACCTGTCAGTAATCAGCAACCGATGAGATTTATGGGTATGGGTGGAAATTATCGGCTATTTTGCTCTAAATTTTCCATGATTGCTGAACCTCTAATTGTTAAGTAATAAGACCAAGTTTCGCTGGTCAGACAAATGTCAGGAGGCGTTTTGATAAGTTAAAGGCCATACTCAAAAGTGCACCGGTTCTTTCAGGTCCGGATCTCACTAAATCACTCGAAATGCCTGTTGATGCAAGTGACGTTGCGGTTGGTGGAGTACAATTACAGGAAGAAAGCAATGGTGTGGATCATCAAATGAGCTAATTTTCAAGAAAACTGAATAAGCACCCAAAAAAAACTATTGCACGATAGAGAATGAGTTTAGCCTTGATGCTGACCTTGCAACACTTTGAGGTGGATGTTAGTATAGCTCCTTCTCCGACTCATGTCTTCAGTGATCACATCCCCCTTACTTTCTTTAAAAAATGAAGAACAAGAATCAAAGACTGTTAAGATGGAGTCTATTGTTACAGTCGTATAATATCGATGTTAGGTACTTCAAGGGAAAGAAAAATTTGATTGCAGACGCACTTTCACGTGCATAGAAGTACAGTATTGCATTGTTTTGTATACATGATCGTATCATTCGTACACAATATTAATTACATGCATGTTTGACATATATGCCAAAAGAATGTTTTATGGCATACATCTTTCTTTTTTAAGGGGGCAATGTGTAAAGGATATCTATATAATTTTATAACATAGTGTATGTGTGTGTATGTGTGTATATATATATATATATATATATATATATATATATATATATATATATATATATATATATATATAATTTTATAACAGTTTTTATATAAATCATTTGTTTAATGACGTTTTGTTTTTAAGTTCTTTACTTCTATGACTGGACGGCTCTTTAAGACGAGTACATATATGTACTATTTTCATTCAATCATTCGAATTGCCAAGGTCACTTCAACATCATATCTCGGTCGAAACCGGCCATGCGTGATGAATACAGGTCAGATGAACATTACGTGATCTAAGGATTGCATCTGTACTATAGAAAAGCCAGACTGTCCCAGTAGTCGATTGGTTAAATTATTAAAAAGTGTTGACTGCTAAACTGTATCGCACTAAAGAATAATTTTAAATACTTGGAATTATATTCTAGTGATTTCGAGTTCTTTATCTGCTGTGTATATATTGATTACATAAAGGAATTAGATACGTAGCGTTCTCATTCGACAGTTATGAGCTTTGAAAGAGTCATTATAGGTATATTGATTTATTTATAATCTGTTCCTTGAAATTTCAGAGTGGAAACGCTTTTTCTAAACAGACAGTACCTTACTGGATTATTGTGAAATTATTAAAGGAATTGGATGTTTATTAATTTCGTTCGATTGCCTTAAAACATTCAAGGACATTTGTGATGACATTTCATTGGATTTACCTTAAACAAGTAACACCTTTTGGATATTATAACAGTTCTTCTTCTGTGGTGCCGGCAAATAAGCACATTAGAACTTTCATTCGGAATACTTTGGAGTGATTCCGGATTACCCGGATTACTGTGAAACTGATAGGTTCTGCATTTTCTTTTTACGTAGTTTAAGCCCCATATATATATATATATATATATATATATATATATATATATATATATATATATATATATGGCCGCTGAAAAAGTATGGCATTCTACAATGTCAACATGAACAGTTACAGACGGAATTCATGAAGAATTCGATAATGAAATACGCAAAAAAAGACGATCAAGAAATTAAAAAGCTAATTAATGATCTTGTCATAAACTTCACTGACTTTAACAGCATGATAATAGGCAACACCAGCCCACTGTCCAGTTGCCAGTGTGTTTTTTTGACAGAAATGACCATAAAAATTGAAGACGCAAAAACAAAATATATGTGAAAAAACGGAGGATTAGATGTAGCACAACAACTTACGATATCCATATTACAGATTTGAGTGGCACGATCAAAGCGATTGATGATGTCACATTCGCTGAATTTTATGTCAAACTGTACTCAGCCTGGTGAAGAATCTATAACAATAGCACATACTGGTCAAGACGTAATGAATTATCAATGTGGAGCAAAGTAGTATTGACAAAATTGACAAATGGATGAAACGTTAAAAAAAGATTTAATTGATTTGGAGCAAGGTTTACAGCATATTTGGAAACATAAGACTAAAGTAGATAGAACTACTTTTGCATCAAGTGGTAGCTCTAATACATCTAAAACCGATATCAACAACGACATACAATCAAATCTGAACTCAAAACAGGCATAGGTGATAATAATATTGCGTTATTTGAAAAAATTAAAACATCAAAAGAGGAAAATCGATGAATACAAAAAGGAGCTTGACAGAATAAAACCTAAACGAGCTGCAGCGGGTATAATGATTTACACGTGTATTCAACAGATGACATTGTAATTATAACCCATCCAATGAATTTAAAAAGGAGAATGGTTGATGCATATTTTTATTTCCGAAGCTACACCCATAATTTAGTTAACAGTAACAGATTAAAATATGCGCCAACACGTTTTTTTTGAATACAAGTTTCACATAATAGATGCTTGAATTTAATACGTAATTCAAATCAGACAATCAGCTGCATACAGATTTTATTCTTTTTATCCACTGTACAATATCATATACAAAATATCTCCATGAAGAAACTATTGTTTCAAAACTGGGTTTCAGGCAGACAACCATCGTGTTGCTTATTAACTGGACTTAAACAAAAACAACTCACCGTAGGTGTCAATCTTTAACATTGTAATAGAATCGCGTGCATACTATCTGGAAGAGAATAGTGTTTTAATCATTGGAATGAAATGGATGACTGGATCTAATAAATGGGATGAAATGGATAACACGACTTAATCACTGGAATGAAATGGATAACTAGGTATAATAATTGGAATGAAATAGATAACAGGACCCAATAATTCAAATGAAGTGGATAACAGGACATAACAAGTCCAGTTCATCTTCTAAAATAAAAACCTACCATCAGTAATTTCTTTCTCATAAATGCGCCAAAATAAAATGTCCACATCGGCCGTTATGACTGGGTGTACAATAGCCTAATGTCCAGCATTTACAGCAACAAACTTTCTGTTGAAGCTATTGGATCCAGATGGAGATGATGAAGGACAAATTAGATACTACAGAATGTCATCGAATGTACCACCAGGGAAAAACAAAGGGGTGTTGTTGTTGTGGATTTAACGCCATTTTTCAGCACCTGATAGGCTATACATGAAGGCCAGAATAACTATTGGAGAAAGAACCCAGGAAAACCCCGGTAAGAACCACCTACTCACGGGAAGTTACTGGCAAGCTTTATTACATACCCACACTGGCTGAGCCCGAGACTCGAACCCAAGCGGACAGAGGTGAGATGGCAGTGACCGGTAAAGGCGAGTGATTTAGATCATTCGGCCACCAGAGGAAGCAAAATACAATAGATGAGACTCCTTGAATGAAAAACTGAGAGAACAAAGTTTGCTGCCTCTGCATTTAAACAATTTGGACGATGTTTTTTGTCCAGAATGGCTACTATGGCAGACATGAAAAACCAAAGCAAAATAAACCTAATGATTTCTATCAATTTTATGCTAATCAAGTAAAAAGTCATACTCTGTTCACTTGTAATGGGCGGTAGTGTGCATGCAGCTTAAAAGTTTATTTTAAAAGTTCTGACGTTTATCTCAAGCATTTTAAGTTATTTACATATATTGTCTCATCCCCAACCCATCAAGATTTGTGGTATTGAGCTACATCATATATGCCTTTGTCCCATCCACCTCTCCATCATTTTTCCTTCATCATGTGCATGCTACTCCTGGTTGACTTTTGCGTGCCTATAAGGGATCTTACTAATTTCTTCATGTTATTCATGCGTGCCTATACGGTATCATATTAATTTCGCCATGCTATTCATGGTTGACTTTTGCATGCCTATATGGTATCATATTAATTTCACCAATCCATTCATGATTGACTTTGGCGTACCTACACGGTATCATATTAATTTCGCAAAGCTATTCATGGTCGACTTTTGCGTGCCTATACGGTATCATATTGTTTTCGTCAAGAATTCACTTACTGTCATCAGAAATATGTCGCAGTTCAGGGGTGCACAACTTAAAGCCCGACGATACATTTTGTGTGGTTCGTTGCCCGTGCCGATACTAAACGCATGTATAATAATGCTTTTAAAATAGACACAAACTTTTGCAGTGCGGTCCAATTAGTTCCAATCAAAATGGATTCTGGCTCATGTAAACGTCTGAGTTATATGTGAAACGTTCTAACTGAATACCCGCCATCTTTAAATTTGAATCATGACCGTAAGTTCTAAACCATGGGTGATGAAATAATGCGCAGAGTCGAACTAACATTGCTAAACTGTTAGAAAGCCATACAACATTTTCTTTTTCACGTAACAGTCGCGGGTATCACATAATGTTTGAAGGCTTAAGTGCAACATAACATCTTGAACGTGTCGACAGTCACCACCAGATGTAAGAGCTGATGTTATCTATATTTAATTTATATCGTGTGCTTTTGTTCATGATTGACAGTTGTAACAGAATATTTACGTAGCTCACTTTTTCCGTGATTGTAAGTTGTAAACATAATGTTTAAGTAGCAAGAGTTCAAGACCAGTTTTGTTCACAGCTGGACTAGGTTTTTCCATTTGAACTCTTCATATTCTATTACGATGTAGGTCAAGTTAAAACGTGTATAAATAGGCATTTGATAAACAAATAATTAATTGCTGTTTCAGATTAGTCTGTCATAAAATTCGAGAGGAATTATTTACTTAAAATTGTTACGACTCCATGGTCTTAAACAAAGTAGCATTCAAGAGCGAAAACCAACAAGTTGTGTAAAATTAAACAAATAATTTATTTCCCGAAAATAAAAAGTGAAAAAAGAACTTACGGTATTGCGAATTAAATCCCAAATACTCCTAGAGTTTCTAGCACAAGTCCTAATGATTAAAGTTCTGAATAAATCTTAGTGGTATTCCAAAATAAATCCAACTCTAGAAGCGATGATGTGTTTGTGATGGCCTATAGTGATATGCCAACAGTCTTTTCTTGAATCACAATAATAATACAATCCAAGAATATATCCTTATTTGAATTTTACTATAAACCCAAGTCTCTATTTCCAAGAATTTTAGTTTTGAGCACTTTGTATTTCAGGAGAAGAATAACTTCAATTAAATAATTCGAAAAAATAAAGTCTGGTCCAAATGAGATACTTGACACAACAATAACACTAACACAACTGATTCTGCTCAGATCTTGTAGCATGAATGAATAATTTCTAGATAAACAAGATTATGTAGTCATCTACTTGACCTCAGGTCACAATTGTCATTTTCTATTTAAAAAAAAAAAACAAAAAAACAAAAAAAAAACAAACTATTATCTAATGGAAATTTCATTCTGGGAGGTTCCAAATGTTTACAAGATAAAGTCTCAGTTATAATTAGAAGATCTGTTACTAAAATTCAATATAAAATTGACAAACAACAGGTAGACCCGGTATTTCATGGGAAACTTCCAATGTTCTCGATTCAGATTTAGAAGAACATGTTGTTTACAGTTCCAAAATCAGCGATTCATGTCATGTAGAAAATGAACGTGATTTTGGGCAAGGTCAAGTCCAAAATACAATTATCCATAGCATATAATGAAATAGAAAATAAGAAACAATGCAAATTAAATATACATAACAAATATGTTCATTGGAATTAATAAAGTACTCATTGTCTTTTAGATTAATACGTTATTTTTGGACTTTTGTGAACTCATTCAAAGACATTCTGGACTGCATCATTGTATTACATGGGGACATTTAAGACGATTGAAATTCATTCGCAACAATCTACATTTTGTATTTGTGATAGGACATTTAGTATTATTTGGGACTTAATTCACAATACTGTATTTCCTGAATTTTCACTTTGTATTGCAAGAGAAATAAATTGCTTCTTGATTTTACTTAAATTGTTGGTTTCACTTTCTTTCTGTTACTTAATTTAAGACCTAGAGTCGTAACACTGAACTGTGATGAATATAACTTTTTTACATAAATGGTGCCGTTGTTTCATCGAATCTACAGAAACAACCGAATTACCCAAAGAGATGGATATCCTCTCGCAGGAGTTTAGTTTATGCCTTCATTGTCTCTACAAAGCTTGTATCGTCTAAATTCTTTACCAATTGCTCAAGGACTTGGCCCATAAGGTAGAAGTTATCAACAAATATACATGTCCCTTTCTCAGGAATTTTCTTACCATGTTTTACACTCAATTACACAGCGAAGTCCATGCTGAATGATGTTTATTTCTCGACTGTGTATGGAATAATATTATCGTATTTACAAGGTCTTGACTCACGAACTCTTGATGAAAATAGTGAACCGTAGCCAAGAGATTGTGTATGAACAATCTGTTGACTTTGAGTACTGAAGATTAGGTTATATATGCTAGTATTTCAAGCTTTGTATTTTTCAATCTTCATTCTTCGCTTACTGGGGTTATAATCGTACACGACCAGTTGTAATACTTCAGAATTCGAACAGTACTTCTGCAAACAACTGGTTTGTAACATATATGAATTGACTCGAGGTACAAACATCATCCTGATGTAATAGTTTTGATGGTTTCTTTATGCAGGCCATATTGTTTACTTTGTTGTATAAAACTATTACATTTCAAAATCACAATAAACAACATACGAAAGTTTTAATTGATGCTGGTCGTTTCTAAATTTGTCTGGTCTTGGAGCATATTTTTTACATATACAAATTTTTGGCGAGATGTACCTTCTGGAATAGCGTATTATCGCTTAAAGGCAAAACTGATCATAACTCAGCGTGTGTAGCCTTTTCTAAGTTACTCTAACCGTTTAATGCAGTTTCTCTATTGCTCCGTGATGTGACTGTCCAAACCTTTGGTCTCCTATTCCAATATTTCATACACATTTACGGAGATTAAATTATTTCTCAGTTTTTTAATATCATCTATTTTCACCGAACATCTAATACACCAATGACATTATCTTTCCAAATTGTGTTTAGATGATCTATCTATATCATTACTTGGTGTATTTGACGAAGATTATATGGCACAGAAAAAACAATACTGTCATTAATTTTAGATCGATACAAGCTTAATTATTCTTAAATCTATACACGAGTTTCCTCTGCGCGGCTGGTATTCAATGTTCAATGTCAAATATTCGATCCTGCTCAACGTACACCGTGTATTTTCCCTTATATCCTGTCCAGATTTGGGATGAAAAATCTCTAATAAATGTTCAGTGGCATCATCAGGTTCAACTCTGTTCACTATATTCATACATACTGTTCCATAGGGATCAGAATTATGTACTCAACTTGATCTCCCACATGGGCGGATCTGTTCAAAAGTCTAGTCGGTAAGTCTCAATGCACTGTTACAGAACCAAACTTGTATAATGATGATTTTCTTAAAATGAGGTTTAGTGTCACGGAAATATTTATACAAATCTTTATTCATACCGCTATAAAATCTGTAGCTATTTATATTTCTCTCATATGGGTATCCGAGACTTTTTAGTTATAATTCTATTTAACATTTTCTTACATATTTGTCACAATTTTTAGCTGGTTTGAACGCGTATTCAATGTTGTATTTTTTCTGACTTACTTTGGAATCGGTCGATCTATGATAGAAGCTTTCGTCCTCTTTTATTTAAAAAGAAATACTTTAATATATATTTCACTATAAATTGTTAAATGTGTTACTATGTATTTAACTTATGTCTAGGCCCGGCCCTAGGGCAAGGCGAACGAGGCAACCGCCTTGGTCCCCGCGCTTCTCCGCAATGCAATTATTTTGCTTGGGGCCCCGCGCTCATCGCTTGCTGCCTTGGGCCCCGCATGCTGCTTTGAGGTCCGCACATCCTAGGGCCGGGCCTAATTATGTCATCAATTGTTGCACGCACTGGTCTCTCAATCCCTGGGGGGGGGGGGGCCTCTCTGGAGTGTAGTGCACCAGGCCGTCATCTGGGACAGGATTCTTCGTACGGTAAACTAGGAGGGCTGTCGCATTTATTTCTTTCATCAAATCACAGGATGTCGCTGAATCACTTCAATTATATTGTATGTGAAACTGTTCTCAATAGATTTAAGGTGCAATTTAAAGCCAAGCCTCGTGTAAGCGTGAAGGGGGTCGGACAGCGACCAAATAAAGGAATATTTGGGAGGGCGAAATACTGTGACGACCTTCCACCATAGCCGCCACGGTTGTCGTGAAAGCCTGCCATGAGCCCAGCAACGGTAAGTTAACGAGACTCTAGAGAAGTTCATAAACGGGTTCGGTGGCGGAAGAACTTCTAACCCGATGGAAGTCAATGTCGCTCAAAGCGAAGGATGGGTAAACAAAAAAGAAGAACGATGGCGCGAGAGATTCGATTTGTATCCAACTAGCCATCTTCCTACCCTATATCTACCTGGCGAGCTACTAAGGTAACCAGAACCACGAGAGGGTTGTGTATCGCCAAAGATAAAACCATCCCGCCTCACTCGTCTTGCGGTCAAACAAGGCGCGCGCCGTTCTTCCCATCACCGACCGACGGCAATAAGTGAGCAACGGTGAAAACGACGAAAAAGTGAATACTGTAAAAGCACCAATCGACCCAAGGCACTCTATCCCGACTGAGGCAATGAATGTCAGAACATTGCCAGAATGTGACGCTGATAGCCTCCTGGCAATGGAACATAAACGCACGAATATTACAATAACAGGTCTTCACGAGGTGAGATGACCAGATTAGGGTGAGATGGCCGCAGGAAAGTAAAAATGTATGTGGCCAGGAGGAGACCACGCCCAACTGAGACGCGCCGGGGTTGCCATGGCTCTCTCGCAAGGAACTACTAAGACTCTTTGCACATGGCAGCCAGTCAGTGACCGCTTGTGAGCCACTTTAAAGGATAGATATGGCAACATGACGGCGATCGTGGTGTATGATCCAACAAATGAAGTCCCTGATGTGGAGAAAGGCAATTTGTATCAGATACTGGAAGCCACTATGTGTGTGGTGAAACGAAACAGCCTTGTTGTGTGTCTCGGGACTTAACAATTAAAAACTCTGTGTCTTGTATAGTGCAACTGTAAAGCTGACCCACTGGGTTCCTTTGCAACTGCTTAATAAACCGAAATATTCACACCTAACCTTTCATGTGAGCGTAGACTGACAGCCGTCGCGCTCATCCAAAGATCAGTTCTGATTAAAATATGCGGCTTGACACATTGCCATGGGGAGTGGGGTAGTGAACGGACGGTTATGAAATTTATTAAAATCGGCAACCATTATGTACATTAGAACATCTGAATGAATGTTTGTACCCTTGCTAACTTCTCTGCCTGAAACTTTCTCTAACCTATAAAAGCAATGAAAAACATTTATATCTATTTCTTCAACACAAAGAAGATATTCCGGACGCTATTAAAACATGATGAAGATGATGATGATAATGATGATGATGAAGTCATCATTTTTGATATGTGCTAAGTAATATTTACATAGCACATATCAAACATGATGACTTCATCATCATCATCATTATCATCATCATCTTTTAACAGCGTCCGGAATATCTTGATCGGCTCCGTCTGTCTATAACTCTATCTCCTCAAGAGCCACTTGGTGGAAACTCTTGACTATAATGATTAGCTAGGCGCCATAAACATCAATTTGTATGTGGCTGTTTAGAACGTTTCCACCTAAAAGTTTCTGCCACGGACATTCATCACAGAGATATTATTTGGTTTACCGGAAAAAAATAGCATTCCAGTTGTTTGATATTTCTCTCAATAGAATACCACTGGCTGCAGAAACTGAAGACTGAGATTTCCGGTGCTGATTTGCATTCACTTGGCTGTAATTATTAAGTTATTAGATGTTTTTGTCACTGGATATTTGCATTATTTGATTTGGAAGAATGCTGTGGTTAGATATCGTCATTTTGGAGACCGGTATTTGTCGACATTCTGTTCAAAAGAGAAGTGACTTATTTGCCCCTGTATGTTGATATTTAAACCACGCTTGTTAAGGAAGGTGGGGTGACAGACGTATATTAGGACAGACGTAACCTTTTTCCCCAAAACCCTTTGGCAATCGATTGCAAAAATAATCGCCAAGTCGCTAACAGTAATACTAAAAAATAAACATAGAAAGCTGCGCAAAGAAAATTCACACGGTCGCAACCAATCAGTGATGAGAATACATTGCAAGAATTTCATGGGCCTATTTGGAACAATCAGATACACATAAAGTGATATGTTAACATGTTGACATAAAAACACAATATATGCAAAGTGTACCAACTATGATAAAGTGCTTTATTTCTTATACAAAAACATCAATATCTGCGGCGGCCATACTTGACTTTAGATCGGCACCATTTTCATTCAGGAGCGACTAAACACCATAAGACGTCTTTTAGTCAAAATCTCATGTTGATACGGCCATCCATTTAGGAAGAGTAGCAGATGTTCAAGATGGCCGCTGTGTGGTGGCCATTTGGGATGCTAGATCATTTACGATCAACTGGACATCGTAAAAAGTCTATTGGTAAAAAAAAACAAACGTCAATATGGCGTTCTGTTCACAAGGAGTTTTAATAACAAGATTTTTATGAGGCCGCAATGGTGGGCATACTGGATGTCAGATGGCGCCATTTTCTGCTAAGACCAACTAGACATCGTACGAAATAATTTAGTGAAAACCCCATGCTGATATGACCATCCATTCAAGATGGTTAGTGATGGCAAGGTGTTCAAGATGGTTGCAATGACAGTTATGTTCAACATCAGGTCGTACCATTTTTATTTAAGAACAGCTAGATATCATAAGAAGTCTTTTAGTGAAACCCCCATGTTGACATGACCATACGTTCAGGCGGAGGAGCGATAACAAACTTTTCAAGAGGACCACTGTGGTGGCCATATTGGGTGCCTGAGCATCACCATTTTCATTTACGACCAAATAGACCATGGGATAAATGAGTGTGCAAAGTTTCATGGCAATCCTCCAAGTAGTTTAGGAGGAGGAGCAATAACAAACTTGTGATAACGAATTGACGTCGGACAACAGGCCATCCCATAAGCTATTCTGGTCCATAGCCAGTAGAGCCAAAAAAGGATATAAATTCTATTATCTACTTACATGAGATTTTTGTCATTCTGAGAATTTTGTCCCTCTTGCTTTGTCTCCCTTTATTTTACTTGCACTCGTTATAGCCGTATGTATCTTTCTTGCTGAATACAGTATATATGTACAGACTTGTATTTTAATCTACGCTTGTATCCAAATCACAGCGATTCCAACCTACGATGTATATTACGCTTTTCAGACTCCAAAAATAGTGTGGCTTTTACACTGCAATCGCCTTTCACAATATTTTTCAACAACAAAAAAATTCAACAACAACAACAACAAAAACAAAACAAACAAAACACAAAGCCAATGAAGAAAGAAATCACCTTAAACCCGAGCGCTCTTCAAGAGAAACTGTATTACTGCGCGGTGCTCAGGTTTCATTCATAAATGAACCAGATTAAAATGTTCAATAAAACGTTGAAACAATTGTTACACCTGCCTTTATTCCTATAAAATACCTTAATGAATAATATGCTTGTTCTTTTAAAGTATATAATATAGAGGTTACAGACAGCGTATGACCGCTCCGGTGGCCTAGTGGACACAGCGTCCGCCTCGGATGCGGGAGGTCGTGGGTTCGATCCCCGGCCGAGTTATACCAAAGACTTACAAAAATAGTACTAACAGCCGCCTCGCTTGGCGCTCAGCATTAAGAGGTTAGTGTTAGGACTGGTCGGCCTGGTGTCAGGATAATGTGACTGGGTGGGACATCATGCTACATGTCTGCGGCATGATGCCCCAGTACTAGACACCATAAACTGCCACACTGCAGACATCGTAGCGATATGACTGAAAAATTGTTAAAGCTACGTTAAAAATACAAATAACACACACACACACACACACACACACACACACACACACAGCGTATGAAAAAAATCGTGGGTCCTCGTTCCGTAGAATGCCTCGCAACGTCCAGCACTCTGTCACATGACCTCGACCCCGATATCTTTCAATACTTGGTTAATGATATGGGCATATTGGACTAAACTGAGATACTCGTATTTACATGTTAACTCTCGTTCTCTCGCAGATGGACGAAAATAAAACGAGTTGGAGCGGTGCGAACAACCATTTCATGCTTACTTTTGTCTTCCTAAATTCCTTCCTGTCTTTTATATATCTTTCTTTCTTTGCCTTTCCTTGTTCTTTTCATATTATAGGCAGGGACTTAAACATTCGGACGTACAAGTCCCTGTTGCAGGTAAAGAAAGTGAGATAAGCACAGTTTAAATTGCTATGTATTTGCTGCATGATATATAGAGTCAATATATGTCTATTGTTTAACTATGCGAATGAAGGACTGAAGTTCACGCATACACATACACTATATATGCATGTCTCTGGATCATTTGGATCACCGTAAAAACCGAACCTCGGTAAAATACATTCTTAGCTTCGAAAATAAACTCTTAAAACAGGAAATAATAACTTAGTCACTCAGTATTTGGCTAAGAGGCCACGAGTAATAGTATCGATAACAGAAACATCTGTGTACATTTTGATAACATATACATGTACGCACATGTTGTATATGTAATCCAGTTTAACAATATATGTATATGTTATCTGTATAAGCCATATTTTAACCTTTGCGACATATGACCGTAAACCTGTTGCTTCCATAATACCTTGTTGAGACACACTGTGTTTTATTTTGGTTTGAAGTTTTAAGGCACAACAACACATGTAGGTTATTTTTTGCTGAAATAAGGTCATTGCAGCAAGGTGCCCTGCCTTAGAACGCACTACGCTAGCTAACCTGAGTTGAAGGAGTCGAACATTTACTCTTTTGGTTGTTAGTCAAGTATGTTGAGAGAAAATAGGTTCCTGTCTCTATCGCTTTTAAGGCATGCGAGAGTGCGCATATGGCACATTCTACGTCCCTAAGCCCGAAAAAAAAAAGGGGAGGTGATGAGTATCTTTCATATCGTGTTTCAGAAATGTGATATTCGATTCGGAGGGGGGGGGGCTGTGAAATGGAGGGCAACGTACTAAGGTAATAACTGTATCTAAATTAAAGTATCAAACTGTGGCAGAAATTTTGAAGCATGGGTCCATTTTGGACATGGTCCGTGGCCTCTGTGCTGTGGATAAGTTCAAAACCGGTTACCAAAATGAAAACTTGTAAAATTAGTCAATCTTTAATGAATATGATGCTAACGAGAGAGAGAGAGAGAGAGAGAGAGAGAGAGAGAGAGAGAGAGAGAGAGAGAGAGAGAGAGAGAGAGAGAGTAGCAAGTAGAACATGCAAAGGTTATTGCTGGTCTACACAGGCCAGTCGAACAGGTGATCATGATTAATGATGTATAACTCACCTTTGTTCTCAAGTGATTTCTCCTTGGGGGCATGGTGTAAAATGGTGTGAATCTTGTTGGAAAACTTATGTCCAGCTGAAATAATGCCTCTGTGAAGTTTAGGCGATGATTGTGCTTTGTCCACGCTGTTTGTTTTTGAGCCGTTGGTTCCTCCGCTACTCATTTTGACCATTCAGTTGGCTTTATATATTTAGATTGCACCTTCTGGGACAGGAAGATATCTATCAGTGTATACATCAATGTGAAATAGTGAAGTCCCTGTAATATGTTCGGACTTTGATATGCTTGTCTTGTAGGTGAAACGAGGCCTATGTGGGTCATGCAAAACGATCCTTCAAAGAGATAAAAACGTGTACAGCGGAGACGATGAATCCTCGCACGACATTAAACATATAACTACAACAGAGACTACCAGTCCTTGTACGACATCAAACATATGACTAGACTAGTACCGCACTGGTAAATAGGGCTTTCTTTTTAAAAAGGAAACAAGATATCACCGGTTCTCCGAGTGACGTACCAGGATATTTTTTTTTTTTCAATGATCAGCAGTGATCTAGTACCGTATTTCCTCTAACAACAATAAGAAGAAACAGCAAAAAGGATAAAATTGAAATTAAAGTTGGTAGTGCCTTTACCGTTTAGACTATTTAGTTAAGCATCGGTCACAGTCATTGTACAGTTTAAGTGAAATTACCTGTTAATAGATTGTGATTTCCTTGCTTTGTGGAAAAAGTCACTTTGTCACAAATATTCCGCTGTTTCCATAGACGCTTGATTTCAGATAGTCTGCATATTTGCATTAAAGTTCCCCTCCACCACCAACCCCGCCCATGCCGTATGTATAATATCCCCACAAAAACAACAACAACAACAACAACAACAATCAATAAAACAGAATTTTCGCGAAATGCCATAATTAGCACAATTTTTTGTAGCTGTGACAGAAAAATAACCTAGATACCTCCATCCTGAATGGTACAGACTGACTCCTGGCAAGGAGGAGGAGAGGAGGGGGTATAGCGACATTAGGTAGCAAGGTGGTGCGCGTCTCAATGCACAAGAGTTTGGAGATGGCAACTGTACTGGTTATTTGCATCATTTACTCTTCAGAACTGGGTGACTATCTTACCCTATCTGCTTTGATGTTTTAATGCTAGAAATATAAAACTTGGAAATGGTGAGGAGTGCACCTAGCAGAAACCTAAAGGTATCCGGTAAAATAAATTAACAATTTAAAAATTCTTAGTTCTTTTACTTTTAAACATTACAAAATTAACAAATTAACAAAAAATCAAATTTTCAATATAAATTCAACAGTCACAAAATTTTAGAAGAAAACTCCTTAACTCCCGCTTCTCCATTCCTATAGTTCGTGAGTGTGCGTCCTGGTAATAATAATAATAATAAATAAATGAATACAAGGGTTTTGGAATACCCAAAACATCTTAGAAACGGGTCATTTATCCCAAGAATGATAAAAAGGCCCTGAAACAGATGGAAAGGTGAATGAAGACATTGGTCTTCGGAGTGTCCAGAATGAAGACATTGGTCTTCGGAGTGTCCAGAATGTCAAACGAAACTGAAGGAAGAGGAGAAGGAGTAGAAACAAATTTCAAAGTTTGTAGAATAATAACTCATCCACTCTACAAAATTCAAAGCTAGTAGAATAATAACTCATCCACTCTACAAAATTCAAAGCTAGTAGAATAATAACTCATCCCCTCTACAAAATTCAAAGCTAGTAGAATAATAACTCATCCCCTCTACAAATTTCAAAGCTAGTAGAATAATAACTCATCCCCTCTACAAAATTCAAAGCTAGTAGAATAATAACTCATCCCCTCTACAAAATTCAAAGCTAGTAGAAATAATAACTCATCCCCTCTACAAAATTCAAAGCTAGTAGAATAATAACTCATCCCCTCTACAAATTTCAAAGCTAGTAGAATAATGACTCATCCCCTCTACAAATTTCAAAGCTAGTAGAATAATAACTCATCCCCTCTACAAAATTCGAAGCTAGTAGAATAATAACTCATCCCCTCTACAAATTTCAAAGCTAGTAGAATAATAACTCATCCCCTCTACAAAATTCAAAGCTAGTAGAATAATAACTCATCCCCTCTACAAAATTCAAAGCTAGTAGAATAATAACTCATCCACTCTACAAATTTCAAAGCTAGTAGAATAATAACTCATCCCCTCTACAAAATTCAAAGCTAGTAGAATAATAACTTATCCACTCTACAAATTTCAAAGCTAGTAGAATAATAACTCATCCACTCTACAAAATTCAAAGCTAGTAGAATAATAACTCATCCACTCTACAAATTTCAAAGCTGCTAGAATAATAACTCATCCACTCTACAAAATTCAAAGTAAGACACTAACAAGTGCAATTAGAGGTTTGTGAAATAATTAAATTCATATTGATTCCTATAAAAGTTTTTATTTTTTCGATAATTATTTTTTTCAAAAAGATATCCATGCATATAAACACACAAACACCGACATTGTATCAATGATTCCATTACACCAACCCGGAGGGGGCGGGGAGGGAGATATTATTTACTTTTTCTTTATTGCTTTAATTTGTTATACAATTACATATTTTCTCTTTACATTTTTTGTGTGTATACATGTTGAACTTTTGAACTTTCTTACTGTTTTCATTTTGTAGAATTTTCAAATTTGTTCAGAGCTTTTTTAAAGTTGTTGTTAAATTTCGATTCGTATTAATTTGTTGTGCAAATTATTCTGTATTTTTTTTTTTAAATAACATTGTGAAACGTTTTGGAAATCTTAAAATTTTGTTACAACTTTTGTTAACATTTTTGGAGAAGAAAATGAACTTGGTATTTTTGCAAATTGTTTCCAGTTTGTAAATATTTAACTTAGTTAAATTTGTAATTTGTTCAATTTGTAATATCTTTTTAATTGTTAATTTCTGTTAATACTTTCTAATACCGTACTGTATTGTTTTGTTGCTGTTGCTGCTGTTTTACGATTTTTAAGTTGTACTTAATTTTAAAAGAAAGAACGATTTTGAATACTTTGTGCTACACTTTAAAATTTTTTATAGTTTAAAATGATAATTTTGAATAATTATTTTTGAAATGTTGTTATTTGTAATTTACGAGCATTTAAATTATCATCAAGTTCCTTTATTTATTTTTTTTTTAATTTTATTCAGATTTTTCTAATACT
Organism: Megalonaias nervosa; assembly: GCA_016617855.1. Lineage (NCBI taxonomy): Eukaryota > Metazoa > Mollusca > Bivalvia > Unionida > Unionidae > Megalonaias > Megalonaias nervosa. Next base: position 117,863 of record JAECUM010004110.1, on the reverse strand, counting down.
TCGCTTAATTTCGATTCGGTTTCGGTATTTTAGCACGACTTTTTAGTCTTCGCAGAATTCTTTTTTAGCTTACAATTTCAGTGCTACTTTTTTATCAGCCATTTTAATATAATAACAATTTAATATTCGGATGTTCGAATTTTGTAAATACGTTTTAGTTTCGGATTGTTACTAATAATTTTAGTCACGGCCCATTTTAGTTAAATATTAAGGGGTTTTGGCTAGTGTCTGCCAAGTTCCATGGAAGTTTCTTTATTTTAGTACAACTTTTAGTTTTCGCAGTTTTCATAAAAGTTAACTTTTGTGTCAGTTTCAGAATTTTAGTATTACCTTTTCCTTCTGTCTAATGACGCCATCTTGGATATTTAAAGAGCTGTAAGACTTCGTTTATATGTATGTATGTATGTATGTATGTATGTATGTATGTATGCATGTTGGTCAGTAGGTGTAAGTGCTGGCCAGTATGTGTTGGTGCTGGTCATTAAGATTGTGTGTAGGTAACTGTTATTTATATCTATATTTTTTTTTAACTCCTGGTACTTGATTTTATCTAAAAAAAAATTATAATTCTTATTCATGGCTGTAATGTATACAACATATCTTTAGTTAAGTTTGGCCTACGTGATTTTAATCAGATAAGAGTATCATACTGCATAGGATCTATATATAGATCTTTAAGTACGTGTTGACAATTATTAATAATGATTTTAATAATAATAAGACTTAAATGGCGCCTATGGTTTAGTTTCTCAGTAACTGATTGGATATCGATGTTTCGAGGATAATTCTGTAGCTTCCCATTGGTTGCGAGAAGTCAGGTGAATATGCTTAATTTGACGCAAAATCAATAGTGTATGCTGTCACGTGGAGTCTATTGCGAAGTACAGTCGCACTATACAGTGTATATAAGTAAAAAAAAATTAAGCAATCAGATTAATTTCGATTTTTTTTTATTCATTCACACATATTGTGCTCCTGTTGTAAGTCTGCAGACATTTTCTACGTTGTACTTAGATATTATTCGAGAGGAAAAACATTTGTTTGGACTTTTCAGTGGAAACAGAAAGTATTCATTATTTGGAATATAATATTATTCTGGAACTGTTATAAACTGTTCGAAGGAATTCTGGAGAACGCCATCGTGAAAACGTCATGGTTCCTGGAGGACCACTACATTTCCGGTACTGAAATTTATAAGGAACTTTTCTTTCATTTAGGACTTTCATAGATCTTTATAAGGACTAGCTTGGAATCACTTCATAATACTAAAGTTCCTCTCACATTTTTTTATTTATAACTTGATAATTACACTGTTTGTTAAGTTTTAGAAAACGTGTAGGTTTTGCTTCTTTTCTGTTACTTAAGTTTGTGACCGTAGACTGGTAACAGTAATCCCTCCACACATTTTGTCAGTATACGTGGATTCTGCCACCTCACGCCCCATTTTGTCAGTATACGTGGATTCTGGTCGATATGACTATGTATTGGACAGTAAGTATAGGCATTGGTCAGCAGGTATTGGTACTAGTCAGCATGTGTTGGCGATGTGAGTATATCTGGGTTGGATTAAGTGTTTAATTCCCATTGATCCCCAGAGTGTCCGCAATATTTAATTCTCATATGGCCCCAAAGTGCCCGCCCCCCCACCCCACCCCGTTAAATACCCACTTCCCGCCATGCCGTCCCACAATGTTAAATTCACCTTAACCCTATGGTGCCCCAAGTATCCTCTAAATTTATTCCTGTGGATATTTTAATAGCAAAATTTTTCCATGTGTCCATAGGGTAATATTTTCGAAATGGTGGCGTTCAGTTACTTTTGTGGTCACATGATCAATTGTTTTTCAAAACTGCGGCATAACTGAAAACACCACATATCACCACTGGGTCTATTTGCACTTTAGTGTCTCCGTTCACTATTATCGCTAGTCGATCTTCAGCACTAAATGATTTAATTGACCTCAAGACCCTCGGCGGCATCTGTCAATCCAATATGGCAGAATATAGTTTCAATGGACAACTGACCAATCCAGTCACACGCTAGATGTGAATTATTACACAATCTCATCATTTGTCTGGCAGTGTTTGGGTGGTTCTAAATGATTCCCTCAAACCGAATCGATCATCTAGGTACTTCATATTGTAACATACATTTTGAAACTGTATAAATTTGACATGTTCCATCCAAATTTCTTCAAAGATTCACCGTAAACTTTAAATTTTAATTCGTGTGTCAAAAATTTATTTAAAAAAAAACCCCACAGAAACAACCCTTATTTTAAAAAATTGCTAATCAGTAGGCTGTGCATTCTCCTTTTTCAAGGACTGGGGTTGGGTGGGTCAAAGCTTTATTTGCTCAAACTATTATCGCTTCAGATTGGTCGTGTCATTTGTCTTTGCCACTCTGAGGCAGAACAAAAACTTCCTATAGCAGCAGTACTGTTACCATATGCCAAAGCCTCTTTTTTTCTTAAAAAAAACCCCCATAAAATACATTAACTTCATTGCAACCGCTTCCTATTGCTGGGATGGCCCTGTACTGTTTATGGTCATTTCAGAAAAAAGTACTCTGCAGCAGACAGTATGACAGCTTATCAGCAACAACCAGAATGCATACACGTGGTGTCTTCCATTTTCTAAAAAAAAAAAAAATACATATTAAGCTTATGTCACTTGTTTGTGATAAGTTTTGTCCTTGAGACTCCTGCTCTCCATGAAATGAAGTCTACTCAACAGGTGCGTGGCGAGGGTATTCAACTGGAGCTGTAAATTTAATGTTAGATAAAAGCAGTCACTGCTATCTAAATTCAAATCTGTTTCATACTTGTCATGAAAACATGTTATAAATTTCCTTATACCTCAGTGTTTCAGGTACTGACTTAATTCCGTGTTGTTATTTGGATCAAGAGTTCAGACACGGAAACCGTCTATAGCCGTTTTAAAGTCGATGTAAACTGCAAACAACAAAGATCCTGATTTTCCACAGGATAATACGCCTGCAGATCTGGGTCTATGTTGTTTGTTATATTGATTTCTCAGAAAAAAATGCACAGACCCAGATCTCTCTGTGCATTATGCAACGGCAGATCTAGGTCAGTGCAGTTTGCAGCTGGACTCGTCTTATAAGCGAGTATAAACAGTAAGTAATGTGAGCTTTAATAACTAATGCAAATTTGTTCGATAAGGCATGCAATTCAATTATGTATCGCGAGAAAGACTGACCTAAAATGACAATGTTATTTGCAAGTATAGTGTCTTTCGTTTATCATAAAACATAAATTCGTTTAGATGCCGTATTTTTTTGTTATAATACTTCCTCAATTACGAGCAGTGTAGACTTGGATCCTCTGTTATATGAACTTCTTTCTATGACATCAAGTGAATAATAGAGACACGAGCTTTTACCACGTAATGCGACGGCAGATTTTGTACCACCCTGTTCGCAGTTGAGCGCGTCCTATAAACTGGTAATTAAGGTCACGTCATCTTATGATAGCACTGATGACATCCTACCATACAGAGGACCAACTATGTAAACTTTTTCCAGGAGAAGAGTAGGTGTTGGTGGTGTTTGTGATTTCCTTTCAAACTCGGATATTGTTTTTTCTTTTACTAAAGATTGCTTCTTTTGTTCAACGAACGTAATGGATATAATAAGTTATGGTTCTTTTTGCTGGTGGTGCTATATATCAAAATCAAAATATTGCACACACATCCCCCAACCCCCAACCCCCCTTTCCGGAAAATGAAATGCTCGTTTCCTTACATCCTCACTTGTGTGGAAATGGTAAACTGCGCTAAAGAAACATGTTGTACTTTTTCCCGTACTTAATAGTTGTGGTGTGATTATGATTTTTAACGTAGCTTTAACAATTTTTCAGTCATATCGCTACGATGTCTGCAGTGTGGCAGTTTATAGTGATGTCTAGCACTGGGGCATCATGCCGCAGACATGTAGCATGATGTCCCACCCAGTCACATTATCCTCACACCAGGCCGACCAGTCCTAACACTAACCTCTTAATGCTGAGCGCCAAGCGAGGCAGCTGTTAGTACCATTTTTGTAAGTCTTTGGTATGACTCGACCGGGGATCGAATCCACGACCTCCCGCATCCGAGGCGGACGCTCTAACCACTAGGCCACCGGAGCGGTCTGTACTTAATAGTTAAGATCAGTTTCAAACAGATCTGATCTCCCTGTCACCGCCATGTTTATGGTTTTCGCTAAATCCTAAATACCGATTCAATAATTCAAAGGTTTTTGATAGAGACTCTATTGTATACATTAGAATTCTTTCTTAATTTACGCTATCAGGCCCACAATTATATTATACATGAGATTTATATCATGAATATTTATTTGATGCAGATTTAAAAAAATACTTCTTAAGTAAGATATACTAGGCCTCTGAAGTGGTCGACAACTCTCAACAAAACTAATAATCATGAAAAATGGGACTATTGTGATAATGAGATTCTAACTAATGTAATGAAATTCTTGTATTTAAATTATGTGGCATAGGGGTGAAGTAACGATTGGTAGCGTAATATGTACAAGTGAAGTGACCCTTTCTTCATACTGTGACTTTATAACCCAGTGCGAGACAGTGCAAGTACAGGTTTTACAGCTGAAACGATTGTAGATTCGAACCTGTGCACATTCGCTCGTGAGTCCAACATGCTAACCATTAAACCATTGCGGCTCCCAATACCCGGAGTGACTACAACCACTGTTGATGTAGCAAGTATTATTACAGAGAATGACGCGAACTTTTTGCGTTTTCTTATCATCACAAGTATTCTTGCATGTACTACCTCCTCATTTTCTACCATCGCCAGTGTGATGATTGTTATGGTTGGGGTGGGGTGCTCCCAGTGTTTTATTAAACTATTATAGAAGTCCCACCCAGGCTCTATTTTGTTGGAAGTTAAATTTAGTGAAAGATAGATGTAAAGCTCCGAGCCCCCAGTCAGCAATGACCACGGTTAGATGGTAAAATATACAAAAAGGTTGAAAAAAGGTTGAAATTCAAACAATAACAATTTAATAACAACTCAATAATCAAAGGACTCAAATTTCCAATTACACTCCTTCCGCTCGACCCTTTAATAAGCCTATTACATCACTTGATTAGCAGTGTGAGATTGATTTCCACCTGTCCTTGTATTTCTACTCATCTGTTGTATCCTTTCTCTCTCCTATTTCTCCCACTTCCTTCTCCCCTTCTTCATCGACTTTTCTCCAAATTCCTTCTCCTCCTCCTTCTCGACTTTCTCTAGACTCCTTCTCCTTCTCCACTTTCTCTAGACTCCTTCTCCTCCTCCTCCACTTTCTTTACCACGACTACTCTTCTGTCGCCTTCGACTGTCTCGGCTACAGCCTCGATTGCGTCTCCAACTCTTGAAGACTCGGGACCCAATGGAACCCGAAGTTATGTGTCCCCTAAAAAGCTTTATGTGAAAACATAAGGCCGGAACAATCTTCTTCCTTAGCCCTCTCATCTCACACTACACACAGCCTATCATCAGATAACGGCTATTAAATGTCTTCGGCCACGCATTCGTTCACATCGAGATACCCATACGTTCTTGCATGGTTAAACAAACGTCATAATACAACACGGTATCAGTTACTTCTCATACATATATTAATAAATTCAGTCACATCAGTATATACTCCTAATCCCGTTATACTAAACAATATCACAATAATCAGACGCATTTCTTTACCTTACAACTCATACAAAGTACGCAAATATTTAAATATCCATGCTCTGATATATTTATACGTCCATAGTAACTAATCTTACATACATCAACCATTCCAAATTCACAATTCAGGCATGTGTAAATTCTAACATAACGCATTAATAAATGCACTAGTTTACTATAAAGTAACCTACTAGCGAATTACAAAGTTAAATCTGACTACAAGCTAACAATCTACATAATTCCGCCTCGCATCTAATAATTTTCTACGTAAGCTCAAGCCCATTTCTCAAATACGCATGTAAATGAAACACTGCAAATGTAATTGTACATACTAAACGATCCTAATAATTAAGTATACATACTACAAATAATTACAATTATGATGCCGTCATATTCTGCAAAAATCGAGCAAATAACTTACTGACCTTTCCAGCTTTTTCTTTCCTTAGAATCTACCTCTAAGTTTTGCCGCCAAATTACGAGTGGCTTCTCTCGGAGTAACCCTACTGATCCGCAATCCCTCTAAGCGAATACTAAATTTTCTCTTACAACTTGGAAGGTGTCATTCAGGTCGAATTGTAATCACACCCTCTATCTCAATTCCGATTGGTTATCGCTGTGAACCGATCCAATCAAACTTAGCGGACAATGTCCCTCCCGCTATCTGTCAACGTTGAGACGGATAAGAATACGCCCCGTTCACCACGTGGACTTCCTTTTGATCTTGGGACTAAGATTTAACACATAGGCGTGATAACTACAAGTCTTTGTTTAGATGGTGCGATCTCTGGCCTTTGCCGATTCTAGTTTTCCGGTCTCCGGCTGGTCATGTAACCTTGCGTAAGAGATTAACACTAGGCCGCGGAAATCTTTAGACATCAAACACATGTCCGCGGTAATATTCCCAAGACAGGTAGGTTATAGCTTATACATTACTTGATAGCTGGAGCTTAGCAAACATGACAGCCAGCATATGATTATTTTAAAAAGAAGACAGAATTATATGCGTTCTTACAACGCCAAATAGAAGATCATACATGTGTTCAAAAACCACCAGAAAAGAAAAATAGAAAGCAACATGAAGAGATGAAAACCTTGAGCGGTGAACAGAAATGAGGAGTGAAAACAGAACTGTGAGTATGTTACAATACATTTCGGTGGAAATAAAACACCAGAGCGAACGAAGTCACCTTTGCGGAGCTAAAACAACTGAGAGAACTGTATGATGTTAACTCGGCGAAACCCAAGAAAAATAGATTTTCACAATCGAGAAATTCTAAATCTTCCATGACTACATCGAATACCATCACTGAGGCGACAACAACAGCAGCAGCAACAACCATTACAACCAAAACAGTCGCATTTAGGCATGAAAAAGTTTAAGGCAGTTACACCTGATTTTGAAAAGTCCATGATTGTTCTTTTCCATCCCAACGGTTCTTTTCAGTGTCAAGTCAGATCTGTCAGAATAATTAAAAAGGAAAACAAAGCAGACGTGTGTGTGCGTGCGTGCGTGCGTACGTGCGCTATGAATACTAAATAAAAAGCAAATCAAGAGATTGATGCACTTCCGTTTTGGTAAATCGTGAATAAGAACCACAACAAAATTTCAGAACGTCACAATTGTCCATTCATTTCTTCGTTCTTCCTTGGTCTTTTTAATTTTTTCACTATTATGGACTATTCTGCTTGATTTGCTTTACATTTCTTCGCTGGTATGGGTTTTTCTTCTGTTTCTGAAAGCTCTTCCCTTTTTACTCTTTTTTACGTACTTGGGACACTGAAGACCAATGTCCATTTTCTTAGCATTGCCAACAGGGTATTTGCTTTTGTCTCTGGGCCTGCTTTATCTTGTCGTCTTTGAGGTTCTTTTTCTTTGACGCTATGGACATTCTGAAGCGCAATGTCCTTTTCTATTGCAGATATAACAAATATCTTCACTTTTACTTCGAGAAAAGTAGTCTGGAGTCTCTCCACAAGTCATTTTGGAGTTGTAGTTTCCAATAACTCTGTGTTAATCTCTGACCTGAAATTCTGTCTGTTGGTGCTCATCTATCTTCACAGGTTGAAACTGGATGAGTGTATGTTTTGGTATAGAGGGTACTTCATATATAGGGAGAGAGGGCTTGCCTAGGCAATCACATTTCAATCATCAAACATCACAAAACAATTACGCCTTGGCAAGGAGACACCAGACACAAAACAAAGACACTCGTAACGAAATTTTGGCATAAGTTTCCATAACGATTTGAAGATGACATGATGTATCCCTATCCAGCACCATCCACAATATCCCCAAGACCTGGGGAGTATATATATCTACCAAGAAAGAAGGTCGTTCGGTAGTTCGTGAAGACTAATTTGAATTCAACCATTCCACAAAATGTCTGAGAGAAATTTTAGAACCACCGTTTACACTTGCACAGTCAAATTTAAAGACGTAAGATCTCAAGTCCCTGAAGAGACAGTGACTGATCTAAGAGTTTCAAATTTCCTGTTAGGACCGAAACTAATACGGAATTAATTTCTCCCATAATCTTGGATAAAACGCAACACATCCAATAATCCAATGATGAGTTTGACATGTCCGATGGAAAAGTGACCTTTTATACGTCTCACGTTTCACCTCCTTCAGGCAGCTGAAAATTGCAGTTTATCGGGAGATCAGCTCCCGACTACGAAGCGAAGTATCGTCAAGATTAATAACGATCTAGATCAGATGTGCTTAGAACGCGCCATTATTGTAGGCGCAGCTTATACAAAGAAAACCGAAACACCGGAGGGGAAATGATTATGTGCAAGTCTTGTCAGTTTGTAAAACTCCAAACAACGGAGAGAAGAAGAAATCCTATTGCAGCAAGAATTTGGAAAGAGACCTCGTGTGAAGTTTCTGAAAAAGCGTCAAGACGTACTACCCCCTGGTTATACGTTGAAAATTTACCCTTGAGTCATTAGTGGAGTTCTCCTGTTTCGAGGACCACGTTTTCCGCACTAAATAATTCCAACAACAGAAAAGTGCTTGAGAATTATTCATAGGGTATCGTGCCTGTGGACAGCGGGTTCATACCAATAAAAGAGTCTCACGTTTGTCCAGGAAAGAAACGATGCCCCATTAGTGGCCAAGTTGGATCATAAGTGTTGCATTCAGGGATATGACAACGAAGCCAAGGAATTCGTGAATGTGCAGGACATGGAAAAGAAAGGGGACCATCTTGTCTATTGTTTTAATCGTTTGACCTTGAAAGTTCTCAAGAGACAGTGAGTCACATTCCTAACTTTTGTGTGGCTCATTGCGTTTGCCACGACTGTATTCGGGAACGTTTATTTCATTACTGTCGAAATTCGAGGTGGGGGTCGTGAAAAGACGTTTTTGTGGCTCCCTTACTTTTTCCGATTTCGCTCATTGGGTTTTAGACCCCACGGACGACACCTGAAACAAATAGGAGGTGTATCGGTACAGCAACTGTCATCAGTACGCTAAGCCATTGATCACAGTTTCTCGTGATATGAGGGACAATTCCTTTCAAAACGGTTTCAAACAAGGAATTGCATTTCCACAAATTTGTCATGATTGGAGCTAAAATCATTTTCAAGGAATGATATGAGTTATGGCATCTAACTGGAATTATCATCAACTAATGCTAAACCTATGGAAATTCTTTACTATGGCATCTAACGCGAATTTAACATGGTGATGGCACTATGACCTCTAACGGGATTTACTTGGGAATGACATTGCCTGGCGACAATGGAAATAAACATTACGCCGTTAATCCACAGGTTTAAACCACATTTTAACTGACCAACACACAGTTACGAACTATCCTTTACCCTCGCATTTACGATCCACCACGTCTTTTGGAGTGACTAGTACCCCATATTTACACCGTTTGGAGTGAACAACACCCTTTCATCTTGACCCACACAGGATAGGATGTAAACAAATGGATACAATATACAATTTAAATCCCTGATACAAAATAAACAAAAATAACAACCTAGATCCCCAAAACTTTACTATTATCGCCTTGTAAACAAAGTAAAACCTCCACCTCCAAAACTAAAAATAATATCATATATGGAGTGAAAGAAACGAACCGGTAGAAATTGGAGGTGCGCCGTATTGACATTATATTAATTTGCCGGCATATTGTTTCCGGTGATACGTACCGCGGTACTTCTACAATATACCGGTATCTCCGTAGTTTCCATCTGTAAGGAAATGTGCGGAAATTCCCGAGGAATACTGTTTCTACTTCATCGATATTAACAGCGTGTTTTCATCATTTATGACAGTGAAGTTTTTAAAAATTATCAATTTCTTTTAATAACAAAACGGTTGTATCTGTCACATATTAATGGTGAACATTACTAATATAATTATGTTTATCATCTTTTAATGACATGTTTAACACGTGTCATGGCGTATGCAAAAGCGGTGGCTAAATGAAATGTTATGAAACATATTCGGGCAAAATTCAGCTTTCGGAAATTATTTTTACAAAAAGTAATGTTTGCATGTTTTAGTTATTTAATCGCGTATATGAATTTGTTAAGTATATGTATTCCTTCGTAAGACTTGCGAATCACCCTATGATTTTCAGGAGCGCACTTGTTTTCTGTCTGAACTTTGCGTAAATATCTTCACGTTTGTTCCGTAAGTGTGTTTTATGTTTACTTAGCGTCTCTGATGAATATCTTAACCAGTGTTGGCATCCCACTTAAAGTTTCTCTGCCTATTATATCGATGGTTTAGCTTGAAAATTGTAGGTTTCAGTATCAACACTTCCTATTTTTATTAACAGACTCTCTAATGTCAGCACGATGTATCAGCTATAGTGTAAGCTTAATCATCTCACTTTAATTACAGCTTTTAGATTACAACTTATACAACAATAACATACATACAGCAAATTCATCTGCTGTAATACTGGCCATTTAATTTTCACGCGGGAGCGGGGGCTGTGGCTTCATTCTGAGCTGAACTATTTTCTTTTCCTTTGTCTCAAGATAATAATTTTTTTCCCAAATAGTATCAAGGATATAATAAGGTGTTACTTTGCTATAAATCAGATCAAGATATATTTTCATCTATTGACAGATGGAAATGAAACCAATAAAAAGTGTCAGGTCCCTGCCCCATAATATCTAAATTGTTGGTCCGTAATACAAATACGTTTGTGATATGTATTGCGGTAAGTTCAATTATTCAGTTATTCAATTATTATACTGCTCTAATAGAAACATACACACGGTGGAAGGACAAATACAAGGACATACATAGTCCAAGTTTCCTCTGGCCCTTGACACCCCATTTTTGATATTTGGACATACACTGGCCTACTTTTACTATCCAGACACAAACATACCTCTGCACTATCATGCATGAAGTGTAGAAAGAGAAAAGCGCAGAATACACTCTAGTCTTCTATAAACATTCAACAGAATGGAGAGAAGAACAAACACACACAGGTTCAACAGACTGGAGAGAAGAACAAACACACACAGGTTCAACAGACTGGAGAGAAAAACAAACACACACAGGTTCAACAGACTGGAGAGAAGAACAAACACACACAGGTTCAACAGACTGGAGAGAAAAACAAACACACACAGGTTCAACAGACTGGAGAGAAGAACAAACACACACAGGTTCAACAGACTGGAGAGAAAAACAAACACACACAGGTTCAACAGACTGGAGAGAAGAACAAACACACACAGGTTCAACAGACTGGAGAGAAGAACAAACACACACAGGTTCAACAGACTGGAGAGAAGAACAAACACACACAGGTTCAACAGAATGGAGAGAAGAACAAACACACACAGGTTCAACAGAATGGAGAGAAAAACAAACACACACTGAAGGATAAGCATTGACTTACTTTACAGTCCAAGCGTAATCATATCCATTGTTGTAAAATCCTGTATGGAGCCAAGTGGGGTCTGTATTTTCTCACTAAAACAAGGCGACCCATTGCAGCACCTGTGTTTTATGCGGCTGATCTGGGGTCTCCAGCTTGTTACAAATTAAACTTTGTGTACCCTAGATTTAGAACACTGACAGACTTCTCTCAACGTCAGTTAATTTTATACAAATGTGTTGTAGTTTGTAAGATGAATAAAAATACGACCCAAGAGTATGGTTAATAAAACGTCATTTGGAATCAGAAATCATCATTCCGTTTTGTTGTTTAAATCACTTTATTTAATACCAGATCATTTGGAATTCAAAATAATGATTTCATTTGTTGAGTTAAATCATTTCCTTTTAGACTACATCATTTTATTTAATAATTTTGTCATTTGGAAGCAGATATCATCATTTTGTTTTGTTCTTTAAATCATTTAATTTCATACTAAGTCATTTCATTTCATATCACGTCATTTGGAATCTGAATTCATTATTTCATTTTTGGGGATCAATCATTTCATTTCATGCTACATCATTTCATATCACACAACATCATTTGGAATCTGAATTCATCATTCCATTTGTTGGGTTAAATCATTTCATTTCATACTACATCATTTCATTTAATACCACGTCATTTGGAATCTAAATTCATCATTCGGTTTTGTTCGTTAAATCATTTCATGTGACACCACATCATTTGGAATCTGGATTTATAATTTCATTTCCTGGGTTAAATCATTTGATTTCACACTACATCATTTGATTAATGTAATTTTGGCGGTGACGGCTGCCCATACAAGAGCTATTGAGACTATAATTCAAGTTAGCACAGTTTTAAACGAAGTCGGAATTTTGTGTGAAGCGACGATTTCATTTAAATTTGTGACAATTTCTGTTCAGGTTTGAAAATTTCGGAACAAAGTAGTTCGAAGTTACACATGGTACATCGAGTATTTTGTATTTGTTAAGTAAAATAAAATTGTCTATACAAATGCAGAGCGACTCCAGTCCTACGGAGAGAAATGATGCACTAAAGTCTGTAACGTTTTGTCGTCATAGTGAGAGTACATTGACCTTTACATACGTATACATAGGGTCAGTTCAGTTTATTACACATAGACCAGAGAGAGAGAGAGAGAGAGAGAGTGAGAGTGAGAGTGTGATTTGGATTTTTAACGTAGCTTAAACAATTTTTCAGTCATATTGCTACGATGTCTGTAGTGGGACAGTTTATAGTGATGTCTAGCACTGGGGCATCATGCCACAGACATGTAGCATGATATCCCACCCAGTCACATTATCCTCACACCAGGCCGACCAGTCCTAACACTAACTTCTGAATACTGAGCGCCAAGCGAGGCAGCTGTTAGTACCATTTTTATAAATCCTTGATATGATTCGGGACCGGAGATCGAGGGCACGACCTCCCGCATCCGAGGCGGACGCTCTAACCACTAGGCCACCGGAGCGGAGAGAGAGAGAGAGAGAGAGAGAGAGAGAGAGAGAGAGAGAGAGAGAGAGAGATTTCTGTTAGTGCTTGAAAACAGCAAAACGCAAAGTTCTTGGAAGCGGTGCATTATTAATAGAGTGTTTGTACTTGTTGAGAAAATATTTTGTAACTTACTGTCACTAAAACTACACAAACGGTCCTCTTGGAAAATATATGTAACCCAAATGATTGCCAAATTTATTAAGAACCACTTCGCTCTATTATAAAGTGTGTGTGTGTGTGTGTGTGTGTGTGTGTGTGTGTGTGTTTTCATACAACAAAACAAATGACATACAGATACTAACGTTTTTAGTATAGATTCATGAAACAGAACTACATCGAATTTTAAAATACAAAATCCACACGAAATCTCAAATAATCGAGTGTGATTGGTTTTAAATCGACGAGTAAATATGCATGTTTATATTAGTATATGTTGGTATATGTGAATATGCAATTGTACCCTATTCACTTCTTTAACTCCATGTATGATAGTGTCAAAGTATGAAGAAAATCAACACGTCGAGCTCCCGCATTTGTCCACTTCTATGATCCCAATCGTGTGCAAACAGATCAGCATGACGCTTTGTAAGCCTGGTATCAAACCTTTCTGATTTTCAAAACGAAGTGCCAATGCATTGTCGGTCTAATATCAACATTCTGTGACGATATTATGGAAAAGTTTGGTTATTTCTTGAGCACGGAGGTATCGATCCCTTGAAGGAAAGCTTCTACCATTGCCAAATCACCGACCACCGACGAACTTGTACCAGCTCTTGTTGCCTCATCATTGCTACTAAAACTGATGTTTCCATTATGTTATACTTGTGATGAAACATCTAATCAACACCTTGTCGCCACGATGTCCAAGAATGTGCCTTGACAGGAATGTAGATGAGTGTCGAATTGTTTCATACTCTCGATCCTGGATACCATTTGTTACAAGTTGACAAAATTTGGCGCTTCCCTACCACAAAACAATACAACAGGACCGTGGACGATAACTCCAGTCGATGTATTTTTAAGGACATGTCGACGAGTTTCTGAAATTGAAACAAGAAGCAAGCAGCTATCCTTCTTGGTGTCATACTCCAGAAGAAAAAGATCAATTCAAACAGTGCTGCCGATATAATTGGATCACGTAGAACAGACCAAAGTCATGTCGAGTTGTTTGTGAGGAAAACTAGCCAACATATGATGTTACCTGAGACGGTATACACTGTGGACCCAAGTCAATACTCTCAGCTTATCGAGAATAAAGGAAAACGTATCAGACTCGCGAAATCATGCGAAGATTTGATATATTCGTGAATTACGAAGAGTCCATGAAGCTGGTTCCCAAGATGAGTTTGCCAATGTCATCATTGCTGCTTTTGTGACAGCCAGTGCTCGTTTAAAAATGTTTTCGGTGTTGGAACCTTTTGGAGACCACGTCCGTTACCCTGAGACTGATAGCTGCATGTACAGCAATCGTCCTGAATGATATCACCCCACTTTGAAGACGAATGCTTAGCAGCATGAACATTCTGGGGACTTTTTTTAGTTTTGCATGTGGTGGACCTAAACATTGTCATTACCAATGCAAAGATAAGAAAGGATGACTCCATACCAAATGTAAAGTTACAGGACTGACCTTTAACTGTCATTCCAGTTATTAAAAGGTAAACGCTTATGCATTGAAAGAAGCCTTAAAATCACGTCAGGATCAAGGCTGACATGTTAAAATGATCGACCATTGCAAAATTATTTGCTTTTCAGATCATCGTTTTTATGTTGTTGTTGTTGTTGGAGGGGTGGTGGTGGTGTTTCTTTTAACCCTTGGAGAAAGTGCACCAGAGTCGCAACAAAAAACGAGTGTGACTTCCCGATCACAACATGGTACTATGTTGCTACCGCTCTTCAGCACAAATAAGGTCAGAAAGAAAACAAAACATTATTTTGTGAAAAGATGCTCACGGAGAAAGAGGAATTCCAAAAGAAACCATGGAATGGTCCCATTGATTCAAAGTTAATAGAAGATGAATGTGACAAGAGTAATGTTATACCTTGCAAAGAAAACAATAAAGACATAATTAATCTGTGTTACGTATATCTATATTATTTGTAACTCTTGCTACATGGTTGCGTCTATATTATGTGTAATTTTTGTTCATGAGTGTAAATTGTAGAGATCAGTCAAGGTATTTGGTAGCTAAATTTTGTAAATAATAATAATAATAATAATAACAATAATAATAATAATAATAATAATAATAATAATAATAATAATAAAACATGCTGACAAAATTTTGGGTTAATTTCTCATTGGCTGGTGGGGTCAAGTGGTTTCTTAGAAGAACTAAGTTATTTCCATTGGATGGGTTAGGTCAGATGGGTTCTTTTACGATATGGAATATTTGCAAAACGTGTTTTTTAGTATTAGTAGCAAAGTGAGTTTTCACCCCTTATCCTAGTTTATAAGTGCATGGAGCGTACAATTTTAGTCAGTTTTTTTTCTTACGTTCTTCAGACTATTTAATGTTGTGTTTAGATATTATTTGAGAGGAAACATTTGTTTAGATTATTCATTGGAACTACAAACTGCTCATTGGAGTAAAATATTATTCTGGGACAATTGTGAATTATTCAAAGGAGTTCTGAACAATGTCATTTTGATACATCAAGACTGTTGGCAGGCAAGTGCATTGAAGGATCTCACATTCATTCAGAACATTCGATACTTTTGGACTTGAATGGAACGTTTTAGGATTATTTTATTCATAATGTTGTAAGTCCCTTTTACATTTTAATTTTATATGTTTGATAAGTAAAATAATTGTTAAGTTTTACAAAACGTTTTGGGTTTGCTCATTTTGTTACTTAGTTTATAACCAGAGTTGTAACAGTGTGGCACAGATTCATTCCCCAAAGTTAAATTAAGTCTAGTGTGATGCTGCACCTTGCGACAAGAGTGATGCCATACCTTGTAACATTCGTGATGCAGCACGACCTCGCCTTTGCATATCAAAAAGATGCCCATGATGTGCACATCTATACATGTCATCGATACACTGACAGGTCATTCGTTATACTACAAGCTCAAGTAGAATAAGAGAATAGCAAATCAAAGAAAACACTTTTTCGGTGGCTTTTTCTGGCTATCGGTCAATTCCAGGTAATGGCCCAAATATCTGGTGGGACCCACTCCCGAATATTTAGCGACAACAGAATTGATTTATTTGGGAAAGGAGAGAGTATATAGTATTTTAGTTACAGGGTGAAACTTCACGAATGAGAGTATAAAGATACAATTCACTTAAAGCTACCAAACGGTCTCCTGTCTGTCACTACCCTCCCGAAACAATCTAGATTATTATCCACTTTGGCACTTTAGAAGACAAGAGGATTCACAGATAACGTTGGAGCTGTGAGAAAACGTTTTCAGAGAGTTTGTACAGATTCAAGTGGAAGGCACGTAACCATTTAATCCTGAAGGGCATAAAGTGAATAACCATGGTTATTTGAATTCTATAACAAGTCTGATTGAAGAAGGCTGTAGAATAGTCGGAAAGAGAGTTATGTGCCAACAGGTGATACGACTTTTCCGAAAACATGTTATAAAATTTGCCATGCTATGGCTTGTTTGGCTAGTGTTGCATCCACATTCGTGGGCGGAAGTCAATGAAAAGTTCAGGGCTTAGATGATTATCAAATGCTTTAAAAAAGACTTGATCTCACAGAACGATATGATTACTTTGAATTAGTGACATGACTGAAAATGATTTAGATTTCATTTACCAGTTCAAGGACATGATGACTAAACGTTTTGGAGGAAAACTCATTTTGTTAAAAGTCGTTATTTATATTTAATTTGTATTTGTTTGCTTTTTCACCATGATTATAAGTTATGTATAATCGTATTTTGCAAGTGACCTTGTCCAAAATCAAGTTCATTTTCTTCCTGACAAGAGACACTGATGTTGTTTTTATCTGTAAACAAACAATGCATGGTGAATATTTCCCTAAGAGTGTAGGTTAAATATTTGGATCGTTAACGTATTCTGAGTCAAGGACATGATGTTGGCCATATTCTTTATCATAATTTTAGTAACAGATTTTATTTGTTTACATCTTAGAAATGAACTTGGGACCTACATTCTCGTTCGTATGTTGTGTCTTTTTATATGCTCTTGTTTACTTAAAAAAATATTAATTCCTGCGATAACATCTGAAGCGGAAATCACTTGTATTGTTGTGTTCAGTTTTTGATTTGGGTTGAATTATTTATTCAAATTACTATTCACTGGAAGTACAAAGTGCTCTTCAATAATATTCCTGGACACAAACATTAACTTAGAATTATAGTGAATTCAGACAAGGACGTATTGTATTATAATGTGATTCATCAAAATACTTTTGGCGCATCTCCACGTCACATGCTACTAAAGACACATCAACACATTCAGTGTTTGATCTTATTTCGTACACCAATGGAATTTAATTAGAACTTTATTAATTAGGATTGGTGGCGGAACTTTTTGGACTATTTTGGAGTCAATTTGCAATAATGCACGTTCTTTTTAAATTTTCACTTTGTACTCTAGGGAAATAAATTATTTGTTGAATTGTACAAAACTTGTTGGTTTTCGCTCTTTTCTATTATTAATTTAAGACCATAGATTTGTAATAAATGTGCTGTGATTAGTGTTCATTAAGACTTCTGTACTCATGCGCAAAAGAAGAAGCTGCGCTTTATTTGCCTTTCATACTTACTAACAAACGTATGTAGCTAGTTGTATACATGGAGATTGATCACTAGAAGTCGTCATATATACCCACAAACATATGTGACTAGTTGGACACATGGAGACTGATCCCTACTAAATTCTTCATACTTACTAACAAACGTATGTAGCTAGTTGTATAGATGGAGACTGATCATTACAAAAGCCATCATACTTACCAGCAAACGTACGTAGCTAGTTTGATACATGGAGATTGCTCACTAGAAATCGTCATACTTACCAACAATCGTATGTGGCTAGTTGGATACATGGAGACTAATCACTAGAATTCGTCATACTTGCCAACAAACGTATGTGACTGGTTGGATACATGGATACTGATCACTAGAAGTCGTCATACTTACCAACAGACGTATGAGGCTAGTTGGATTCATCGAGACTGATCACTAGACGTCTTCATAACAACAAACGTATGTGGCTAGTTGGACACATGGAGACTGATCACTGAATAGTATTTATACTTACCAATAAACGTATGTGGCTAGTTGGACACATGGATATTGATCACTACTAAAGTCTTCCTACTTACCAACAAACGTATGTAGCTGGTTGTATACATGGAGATTGATCACTAAAAAAGTCTTCATACTTACCAACAAACGTATGTTACTGGTTGGATACATGGAGGCTGATCACTAAATAGTCTTAGAACTGAAAATATGAAGTGGCTGACTATGTGCAATACGTGTTTAACTGATTTTAAGAAAGAAACAAAACATGAACATTTTTTATTTCAATATCTCTGTTATAACATGAAAAATTTAATATATAAATTGTATGTTGATCGTCTGAGAAGTGTTCAAACTACACGAGAGTTATGGCTTCGTTCTCCATTCTCAAAATGATTGATGAAAGGTCAGATCGTCGAAGTTGCAAGATACTATATCTTCCCATCCCTTTAACATGTTAATGTTTTGACCAAGTGATTCAGTCAAAAGTGAATTTCCCAAACGCATGATCATACACAACCGGCTTTTATTCGATCGACCTACACTATGTAAAGTGTTTTTGCACAGAATGCAAAAAGCCTTACATGTTACTAAAAATTCAAGGAGAATCCATTCTGTTTGTAGAGATGATTCCTCGCGAAGGCGATAAATTCGTGCCTGATTTTGGTCAAAGTGTCTCGTCATCTTCGATGACATTTTATGAAAAGACGAAGAAGAAATGAAACTTTGGTTTACACGAAAAGGATATTATTGTAACACCATTATTACTTACATTACTCAAAACTTATTTCAACAATCAACATCGTATTATTGTTTAAGAGTCAGAAGACAAATCTCAAGTTCAAATCTAGGCTAAACGTCTAGGAACACCGCGGCCGAATTGTACTTTGTGAGAGGTCAAGCTCAAAGAAGTGTTACGATTGTGTACTTTGACGGCAAGTCAGTTATTACAATGAATTATGCACATTCGTCATCAAACACGTTTTTCCTTAGAAATAATAAAGTAGCTCCGACACCATTGGCCAACTCAAGAATGGACACTCAAAACATCAACAACAACAAATTTGAAACCAGGTGGAAGTTGATTTCAAGGAGGTGGGATTATTAGTTCGCTTCTACAACGGGATCCGGCCAAGGCTAAACCATGCCAAATAACCCAAATCCAAGAGACAAACAAACGAGAAGAGAGTGGCAGTGAGTTCACACTCAGCATCAACTCAACAAAGAAGACGAAGAAAACTTAAAATTCAACCGTTTGAAGAAAGAGAGTTTGTGGGGCTCGAAAGCACAGTTACTCATGACAACTCGATCTGTGGCTACCTCCCCTTCCTCTTATCTTCCCCTTGTCCCTTCTTAATGATGATACCAACCTGATTTAATAAAAATGTTTCTCCATCTCATGAAAAATAGAAACCCATCTCCAAATGGACTTTATCTTCTTCTATGTGTCTTCTTCAGCTGATGATGTAACCAAGAAGGTGGCATCCCCATAAGAAAAAAGTGCAAGACATAACAAGAATGTTACAAAGTTTACTGGATTTGCTCAAAAAAGAACTGGCACGATTTAATCCATTAAGAACACGTCATCGCTCAGAGTTACCCAAAGTCGAGTTGGTACGACAACCTGACAATCACAAGAGATTAATTCCAGTATAAAAGATGTTTTGGACAAGACACACTTAAGTTCCTCTTAATAATATCACTTCCTCTCAAGGTCCACGCGATCTTCTACGTCCGAGATGTCGCCACAAAAGAGAAAACAGGTTATTCCTTCTTGTTTAGATAAACACTGGGATGCGTTGCCAGCAATTATGAAACTTAATGCCTAAATGCAAAAACATATCATTTAAAAAGCACTTACAGAAAAGTCGTAGATACTGTCTGTGAATGTTGTTTGAATACATTGAAAGGAATAGTCCCCTTGACCAAAATACAGAAACAGTGATTACGATGATATCGTTACGTGCTTCGACAAACAGTGAAAAATAAAATTTCAGTCGGTCAAAAGAAAAATTGCTTATTCATCGAAGAGGTTTTCTTCCCATGCTGAAGATCGATTGAAGGTCCATTGACCGATTGCTAGGATCGATTGCTATATATAAAACAGACCGAACATTCTGGGAGGACATTACACCTGTACACGTAGATCTTATGAATGGACTAAAATTAACTTTTAATACCAAACAAACGATGGATGGAATGCCACAGTTTGTATGAACAATGGATGCATATTTACATCCGAATCCTTATCTACATTGATGTCCCACTTACAAGAAGAGTTACAATCACTGATGGATAGCACATATTTGTCAGAAACTGAAAAATCACAAAGGTGTGGACATTTATATTCAACGTCTTCATTGTTTCACCAAAAGGAATTAGACACGACTACCAAACCTATTATCAGAGGTTTCAAGAATGTCATGAAAACCGAAGAAAGAAAACCAGCAGCTGCAGCAACTCTGAAGAGAACAACATACATGTACACAGCCAAGAGAATAGAATAGAAAAAGAAGAAAAAAGAATTATAAGAATTTCAAACCCCCACCTTCCATCATTAAGTCAGTGTGGTAGCACTGTTGACACCATCCATTAATCTGTGTCGAGAAGAAATAAACGCCTGGTCCAAAAGACGACGTCAACACATTCTTCAGCAGAAGAAGAAAACAAAAAGGAAGGCAAAAGTGAAAATGAGATTAAGAAGATTGTGCCAAAAGAACCGATGTGGAAACTTTCTGACCTACTCCAATTGCTCATTAGACACTTCATGCATCACAATCCAAAATACCACACGAACCTAACTGCAATGTACAATCGGTGATTTATCGAGCAGCAAAAACAATGACAAACTTTTTTCAAGCATTTACTGCAATCCTGCACATGCAGCTGGCTACGGAGAAATTAAAAAAAAAATAGTACTGTGTAGCCAAAACCGAACCAAAGGTCTACGGTTACAAGAACAATTGATGTACACAACATAAACGACACTGGACGAAAATTTCAAAGCAGTCAAACTAAAGATGCAGGAATCAGTTATCAGTGATCTGACTTAGCAGATGTCTCTCAATTAGCTTCGCACAATTGACGTTAAATTTATTTGTTTTGTGTTACTGATGTATTTTCAAAATCGGATTGGGTGCTTCCTTTGACATCTAAGATAGTTCAGAATTAGCATGAGCGTTTAAAATCGTCTTGAAACAAAGTGATAGATATCCTGTGATAGATAAAGGTCAAAGTTCCTGATTTTCTTAAGAATCATTTCAAACATAATTAAAAAGCCTCACACTTATTTTTCACTACTGAAAATCCTATAACTAAAGTAAGTGTCATGAATCGTTTTCAAAGAACCTTGAAAGTGCTTATGTGTGAATATTTTACACATCAGTATGCTCTCAGATACATTGACATGTAACCACGCCTGGTCAAAGCTTACAAATAATCACACCATCACAGCATCTGCTGTGCTCCAGAAGAAAAAACGCCTAAAACGAAGATCAATAGATTGTTTGGAATATAAGAGACAAGAAAAAGAAAGAAACACGCAGATTGGGGTTCCACTGAAAACACAAAACACTTTTAAGAATGGCTATTTACCGAACTGTTTCGTGCCCCAAGTGCTTGGACGTGACCCACTTGTCTAGACATTGGAAGATATGAACCAAGTGTTAGAAGGAACTTTACACTTGCCCGAGTTACAACGAGTGACCCAGAAAGATCACGAAGTCTATGATATCGAAAGCCTTATTGATCTAAGAACATAAAAAGTGTGGGAAAAAAATTGAGTTAGTCAATGTCTGTTGGAAAGAATATCTCCCCACCCCTCTTTTTCAGTTCTTGGGTGGCGACTTCACAAGTCATTGATTTTAAAAGAATTGGAAGTCAAAACATGACATTAAACACTGCATCTTCTTCTCTGAGTTCACCCCTCAATGAACAATTTAAACAACAACAGTGTAGGTGGAGAATAACATGAAACTAAAAATCAAATCATTTTTTCTGTCAGATCCTTGTGGTCTACTGCACAAATAGAGCAGCAATTAAAAACTTGAGTTTGCAACAAAGAAATAAACAACTGTGGATGATTGCTCAGTAGTTTTATTGACTATCTTTTTCCGGTTCACTTGTCAAAATATACGACAGTAGTATAAATGGTAGCCATGCTAACTCCAGTCACAGCAACCCCTTGGAAACTTATCCTCTGACATCAAGTGACTCCTTGTGACATGAACCATTAAATTTACGAAAAATCGATTTTAATACACATTACCTTGTGAGAGTTGTATATATGTGTTTCTCAACAATAAATTATATTGTTTCACAGTCAAATTACATCAGTTCATACAAATGGACCAAGATGTTCATTGGGATGTGGCTTCGGTAGAAATCACTCATCCACTCAAGTTTGGAATATTATCAAGTATCAAACAACTCATTCATAGAAATACTCAACAAACATGTCCAAGAAAACTTGGACAAAAATAGCCGTCTTTCATTAAACAATAAAACCCAGCGCCACATAATCCCCAGGTGAATAATATATAGCCAGATATAATTCCTTCGGGCTATTATTTTACTGCTTGGTACATGGGGTCGAAATGATTTCAGCTCTTTTCTGCGATCAGTTTGCTAAAGAAAACTCACTGAAGTGTGCTGATTTACTATCATCAATCATTCTCATTGTCTCAAACTGCATTTTTCCAATCGTGAAACATTTTTTTTTATTACCTGTTCATCTGCCCAAACGTTTGTTCATTGTACCATCAGGAATGCTGCCTCAATGGAACTACTGACCAAAACTCTTTCAAGTTCCAACACTTCAATGGAAACGAGCAATGACTAATTTTTCCAATAAAAACGACAATTTAGCAGGAGAAGTTAAAAATAAACATGACCTCAGATACAATTCGAATTGGATACCTTTGACATATTTGTTTTTTTTGTCTATCCCTTTAGCTCTGAACACAGTTTGGTGAGGAAAATCCAAGATACTATTATCATCATAACAGCAAGATAAATCTGGTCTTGTCTCTCTCAGGAACAATTTTAATTGTTTCGTAAATTGGATTCTGAAGGTAACATGTAGCAGATACATTGGTTTCTGGATATTGAACTCCTTGACTGAGCCAGCAATTAATGCTTCCAAAGGGATACATGTAGTTCCTACTGAATCAGAGTTCAAGGACGGAATGAATGTTTATAGGAATCAGTTGGATTTAAATGATACAAAAGGAAAGGTTGTGAGTTTGTCTAATTATAAAGTCTTTGAGCATCATAATCTTGATATTTATACAAATAAAGTATTCATAGATTTCATTGAAAATTACTAAGCAAAAACTATGTCAATGCTGTTGAAAAATTGGCCAGTTCATGGATGTTAAAATATCACTGGCAGAACTAGTGTGATGGTATTGATAATTAACACATGGAGCAGCTGTGATATTGTTCGAATGCTTATCCCATCTGAAGTCTGATTGGATGGTGAATACTGAGCATTGGGATGACTGTACTAGTTGCAATGGTTGATTGTGAAAGACATCAAGTGTATTTTATTGGATTACTTTATGGAGCATGCAATATGGGTGAAAGAACACCGTACGCCAGTAATTTTCCCACCTTGAGGATGCATGTAGGTTTTCTTGCAATCTGACTCCTCAGGGTGCTTAATTATATAATAAATTAGGCTGTCTGCTTGTACTGTAATTAGGCAATATTTAAAATCATTGATGTGCACGAGCAGCAAAACTTTGCCCAACACTAATTCTTAAAGTCAAACAAATTCCTATCATGGTATACATATCTAATATTACACTTTAGATGCATTTGCCTATCTTTTATTCTCAGATTATTTGTCAGGAATTTGCTGAGTTTTCTTTCACTGCAGCAGAACAATTTTTTATTAAATGCTATGCCATGAACTTACCATATATACTCGCTTTCAAGATGAGACCAACTGCAAACTGCACAGACCCAGATCTGCCATCACATAATCTGTTTATTAGTAGTAATCAGCAGAACAAACAACACAAACTATGATCTGCAGGCATATTATGCTACAGAGAATCAGGATCTATGTCATTTGCAGTTGAACTAGACTTATAAGTGTGTAAATATGGTAAAAATTAATAGAGGTTTTATTAATTTAAAAAACCACATCAGCCTTGATGTTTGCAAAAGCAGTTAAGTATTGCATATATGAGGGTGACATGACAAGCTTTGTTTCAGAAATTTCACATTCATTACCTTTGATCTTGTACCCAATGTTGAAGAGTGCCTTTTAAACAAACTCATGCAATCAGGATTCTTTTTACTACTTTCTGGAGCAAACAAAACCGCCAGTGGAAGTGGTAATGAGAAAAAGCTTAATACAGTATCACATTTTATTTTTTGTGGGGTATCACCGCTATTTGTTTCATAAAACAGTACAAGGCATGTTCTTCACACCATCATGTCTACTTATTTTAGATTCTTTACTTCTGTATTCATTCAGATAACCAGTTATCCACAATTTTATCAATATCATTTTTGATATCTGTTATGCATATTTAATTTGTTTTGTTTGTTAGTTTTTTTTATCTCCATCATTATGTGTTATGTATAATTGGATCAAGTACCTGACCATGTCCAAAATCATGTTCACTGTGTTCCTGACTAGGGACATTGATGTTATTTTGATTTTGTAAAGAAATAATACATACTTAATATTTTTCTATGAGTGAGGGTTAAATATTAGGATCATTATCAACAGAAGTAAACTTGTTTTTGGGTCTGGGTCTATGATATTGGATTTTCTGCATAAAATTACCTAGTATGCCTCATGTTTACTACATTCTATATTATAATTTTAGTAACAGATTTTGTTTTGTTGACAACGCAGAATGTTCTAAAATGGAAAACTGTACTAAGCAGACAGAGCATTTGGAGAAAATGTTAATTGTGACCCAGGTCAAGAAGAGGGTTTTATAATCTTGTTTACTTGAGAAATTACTCATTCTTGCTATAATATCAGAAGCAGAAGCATTTCTATCATTGTGTCCATATTTTGATTTGGGTGGAATTATTTATTTAAATTATTATTCATTGTAAATACAAATAGGTTCCCTATTCATTAATATTCTTGGACAGAGAAATTACCTTGAAATTATAGTGATTTCAGAAAAGGATATCTTAATTATATTATTGTGATTCATCAAAAGACTGTTGGTAGGTCTCCATGTCACAGACTACTACATGCACATCAACACATTCAGTGTTGGATCTTATTTCAAACACCTCTGGAATTTAATTAGTATTCATTAAGACTGGTGATCAATCTTTTTGGACTATTTGGGATTTAATTTGCAATACCATGATTTTTAAAATTCTCACTTTGTATTATAGGGAAATAAATTATTTGTTTAATTTTACAAAACTCGTTGCTCTTTTCTATTACTTAGTGTAAGACCATAGAGTTGTTATAGTATCAACCAATCAGAAGTCAATTATCCTTCATTTGAAGAGATATATTAACATGCACTTTTCCCTCAAGCTTAATTAACTTAAATGATAAATACCTTTGCTGAAACAATGCTGATTATTTTTGTGGATACATTTGTGCCACTCAAAATAACAAAATTGATTTCCCTGTGCTTATGATATTGATTTCAACAAGCATACCCTAAAGAGCAAATAATACACCTTCCCTGTGTTTAATTATATGCCTTCCCTGTGTTTAATATACGCCTTCCCTGTATTTAATGGTCCTCTATGTAGCCACCAGTACAGTGTTGTTCTCTTGGAAGATTACTGATCATGGGGTACCTGTTTCTCATTGCCAACCCTAGCACTTCCCCCCCCCACCCCCAGTAAAAAAAAAATATCTGAAAACTGATTTGTGCATCAGAGTCAGTTTTGCCAAGTACAATGAAGCACTTAGTACATTATGTATACAAATCATTATAATATATAATGTTTAAAATAAAACCCAAAGAAAACCAACCTACCTACCTACTTATCCTAATTTTAAAACCAGTGCAACAGGAAACACATATGGGGGGGGGGGCTGACAAAGACAGCTATCTTTAGTCCCCAGAGGCTACTTTATTCCCCTTAATGCAAGACATGCACTAACATTGGTCAGGGAATTTACTCTAGAACATGTTATCATGCAAAAAATAAATTTTGTTTAGGTCACAATGACACTGAGATTTGTTCATCTGACCCCAAAATCAGTAGGCCTCTTCCATACTTGAAGAGCAAGCCTTCTAAAAATTTGGGACCAGGAACTAAAGTTCTTATGCAAATGCACCCCCCCAATCTTTGTTTACTCAAAGTGACCATGACCTTTGATTTTTTTGGCCCCAAAATCAAAAGGTTTCTTTCTTATCGAACATGTAAGTCATCCACAAACTTTAGGTACATGGCTGATAACTTCAAGTTATGTGTAGCAACTATTCTTCTTCTGTCAGTCACAATTACCTTGACCTTTAGTGCAAGTCATCTATAAAGTTTGGTGTCTGTGATGCAGAACTAATGTAATTGTACAGAAACCACTTTTCTCCCTTCAATCACAGTGACTGTGACTTTGACCTTTTGACCCCCAAATCAATAAGATTCTTCCTTGGTCCAAGTTCAAGCTGTCCACAAAGTTTCACCCTTGTATGCAATACAGAATTAATGTCATTGTGAAGAAGCTATTAGTCTTCATTCACAGTGACCTTCACCATTGACCTTTTGACTCAAAATTTAAATTCTTCCTTATCCCAAATGTATGCCATCCATAATGTTTGGTAACTGCATATAATGGAAAATTTGTGTTATTATGCATAAGTCATTTTCTTCAAGTAGTGACATTATCCTTTGACCCTAAAATTTATGGGTTTTTTCTGTACCCCAAGTGGATGCCATCCATGAACTTTGGTAATTGTAGAAGAAGGACAACTTATGCCAATCTGCAGAAAATGAAATTGGCAACAGACAGACAGATGAACAACATCAAAATATAATTTGCCCTCTTGTATGATGCGTGTACACAGCATGTGGAATTCAGTACAGTAGATCATTTTTACACCAGAATTTGGACAACACCCAAATTAAACAAAATATTTTCACCTAAAAGAAACAGATCTAAAACCGATATGGTAAAATTATATACATCATCAGTGGTATATCCTTACATAACCTCCATTACCATAACTGAAAGAAAAGAGAAACTGTTGTGTTGTATGTATAATTGTTTTATTACTGTAATAGAAAGTACTATCACCTTGGATTATTTTAATTTCATGCAATACAATGTTAATACATGTAAATAAACAATTAACTTACACCTCAGAAATACACAGTGGCTAACAGACAAAACTGATCTGTATAAAAAATGTCAACATGTTCTCATTTCATTCTTATAAAATACAGAAAATGACTCATCATTGACTGCATAAATTTAAATACATCCATGATCCATGGTCAATTTACTTTTCCATGTGTTTTACAGCAAAGAAACACAAGTATGTTATTTAGTGCCATGGTAATCAGAGCAAAAGTGCCTTGCCCAAGGACATACCGTAGCCGATCAGAGCTGATCTGATGGTTGGAATCAAATCAGAACCCTTTCAGTCACATGTCCAGCATGCTAATCACTGGAACACCATGGGTCTTCCATTTTAAAACTGTCATGGGGTTATCTACAAACATAACAAAGTTACAAATAATAAATTTTGACATTCATATTATTCAAGCTTATTGAAAGTGAACTGTGAAATAGCAGTTTTCTACTATGGCAAAGTTGTGTGTAATTATCGACTACATGTGATAACATTTTATGTCTTTTAAACAGCAGATTTATCTACCCTACTCATCAAATGCAACTCTGACTCACTGGCAACATGTGGCCACTTCAGACCGATATGACCTGCAAAATACATTCTGACTTATAGGTGGGTCAAAGAGAAATTGTCTTTTTGTAGCCTTAAAAATGGTGGATGGACTTAAAAGTAAGCATATATGGTAAGCTCAATGTTCGATGGGGATGCTCAGTTTCATGGCCACAAGGCAATGATGGCCACAGTTCATGGTGATTCAGCATCAAGTGCATGAATATGAAATGAATTTATGCACTGATGCTTTCTCTTAAATCTGGTTAGTTTCTGTTACAGTGCAATTTAAGAACAAGTCATATGCTTACTTGATGTCATGGCCAAATGACCTACAAATCAAACAGAATGTGATATTTGATCGATTACATTTACCACAGTGGAAATAACCCTATCATATCTTGGTGTACTTTCATCAATGCATAATCTCTGAACAAATGGAAAACAAAGCAACTTCTGAACTATATATTTGTGCGTCAGCATTTACCACAGAAAAACATTTAAACAAAATGATTACAGAAATTGATGAAATGTGAACAAGCAATGTAAAATACATAACACTTGCTGTATTCTGTGTTCATTTAACCAGAATCATCATAAAACACTTACAAATGCCCAAAATGACAAAATGAGAGGTTTTAGTAATTTTTCATGATCAACATGTTGTACACTTAATATGAGTAACAAGGGGTAAGAACATGGTAGGTAACATTCAATCCAGTCTGAAATTAGGCATCATCCCAGGTAATTGATACAGGAATATCCTTGTACAAATTAGTTTAAGCTACATTCTTTTGCTTAATCAGTTACTTTGAAGCATATGCCATCTGCATCCATATTTTCCTGTTCTAATTCTCGCCACCTGTTCTTGTATGAATTACATAACATACTGTTTTGAGGTTACTGTCTCCCCAAAAATTTTCTTAAATTTTTATATATCAGCATAAGTACGTTCTTTTTATTTATTTATGACTTCATTTAGTGTTTATAATAAACAAAAATAGAGATACAGTAATTCCTGCAATGCCAGCATCATCACTGGCTAGGAGACCTTAAATGATTTTGGATCATCATTCCCAGTTCCATTCAAAATGGCAAAGTTTCAGAATTGCTGATAAATGGGGCAATATGAATTATTATCTCATTTATCAAATGTGAGGCTTTTGTGTATGCTCATGTATGCATACTAAAGACAAAATGGACTGTAACAGCCGAACAGCTACATAGAAATAAAATCTTTGAAAGAGAATGAAAAAGTAAAAAGAGAGTCTTGAGTTAAGTAAATTCTAATTGTTAGATATCAAATGTTGAACCCATCCTTGAGGCCAACAACTTTGACTTTGACAGGCCTGAAGTCAATTCGATATATAAAAATTTAATTTCCTACAATGACCTTTAAAGGTCAATAATTAAATAATAATTGTGAATTATTTACACATTGTAAATTTAATCACTGCTTGACTTATCAGTACTATGGTTATGGAAAAATTAATAATGTTCGCCAAAAGAAGTTGTGACTTTCTATAAATTCTTCAGAATACATTAACTAGTATGGAAAAAAAGAAACAATACGGAAATAAAATTGTCTGAAAAGGGCCTTAAAAAAACATGAGGAATACAGCACCAATCATTTTCTTTGATGTAACTGGCATTATTTTATATAAACCTGAGTGGAAATTCAACCTCCCACTTGACTGACTGTAAAAAAAAAAAATAAAGTAAAAATTAAACTTTGACCCAAAAAACTAAGTCAATGATCATTCAAAGGATAAAGAGAACAATTTACAATGCATCACCATCTTACACCTAAAGCCTCATTCTCAATACACTCCAACTCAGGAGACAACTCTTATAAAAAACTGTCAAAAAAGTTCGTTGAGGGGTGTACCCATTACACACATATCTGGGGTTCATATTAATAACTAATTTAGTTTTGATTGGCATATAATCAATATGCAGTGTATTCATAATGTGAACTGACATGCAAAGAATGTAACCAGTGGATCTGTTCATCTCATGTGTAGAACATGCTCAATGGTCTCACTGTCTATGTTCTCACAGACAATCTGGATGAAGAGAAGCAATCCAACTGCAAATTGCACAGACCCAGATCTGCCATCACTTAATGCAATGGTAGATCTGGATCTGTGCAGTTAGGAGTAATCAGTAGAACAAACAATATACACCCTGATCTGTAAGTACATTATGTGATGGCAGAGCAGAATCTTTGTTGTTTGCAGTTTGACTTGACTTATAAGCAAATACATATAGTACCGTCCATTTTCAATAAAAGAACAGCTTGGGAACTCATAACATATGTTAACTGCTTACAGTATATTCTTGCTTATGAGTCCCACTGAAAACTGCACATGCCCAGATCTGCTGTCACATAATGTACCAGCAGATCTGGGTCTGTGCAGTTTGTAAGGAGTATCAGTAGAACAAATACCACAGACCCTTACCTGCTGGTATATTATGCTGTGTCAGATCAGGAGCTGTTGTTTGCAGTTGGATTCAACTTAATAGCGAGTATTACCATATGCTAAATCCAATATGTTCATGCTAATATTTAGAAGTCTTTAGATCTAAACACCCTATAAACACCCTATCATTGTTCTGTAATGAGACAATTAGGAAATACACACATACAAGATGAAACATCAAAGATTAGTAAACATCTGGTGTTTACAAAAGCAGCAAAACAAAATTTGTAGGAAAACCACATGCAGAAGTGGTCACACTTTTTGCTACTGTTTAATGGTGACTATTATTCTATAGGTATCATCTACAGAATAAGTTTAATAGTTATTAAGGCATTACAACAACTACTGAAAACCTGCATCAGTTGTGACTTTAGTGAAAGAAGAATAAATTACTTTTCTGACTAGTAAACCATGTTAACTAGATATAAGACTAAATTCAGTCAACATTTAGGCAGAACTGGATTTGATGACAGCATTGAAAAAGATTTATTGATCAATTCAACAATATATCTGCAATGGGAAATTTGATTCAGAATATATATGGACCAAATTAAAAGCAAGATAATCCTCATTCTTGCCATAGCATGATTTTTAATGTGTATCACAATTTCTTGAAAGAACAGGTTGTAAAATTTATTCAGAAAAAAAGGTCTCATTTGTTCTTTGAATAATGTGAAATAGGTAAAGCTTTGGAGAAATAAGTACGGCCTCAGATGTGTATACAGACTGAAAATTTGCATGTACTGAATTGGCAATTCCCAATAAAGCAGAGGAAAATGCCGACACCAACAACAACACTATGTGACTTAATGGAAATGTTTTCCATAGTGTCATGTATACATTCTTCACCTGTGCAAAGGAAATGTCTCTGCACTGCATGAAATATTGATTTCTTTGATAAATAATTTTGTTCATGGTTTTAATGGTATTATGAACACTTCATGGTTTTAATGGTACTTTTAACACTTCATGGTTTAATGGTACTTTTAACACATTGTAATTTTAATGGTACTTTTAACACTTAATGGTTTTAATTGTACTTTTAATGCATCAGAGAAAAGAGGAGCTAAGCAACTTTCCCAAGGGCACACCCTGGCAGCCAATCCAGGTCCACCTGGGCAGGTACTGAACTTACTACCCATTACGAGTCTGACACTCTACCAATTGAGCAACTTCAGCTCCTTTGAATGCTGAGTATATATTTAAAATCATTAATCTGTATTAGAAAAATTTTGCTTCCTTTTTTTTTCTTCCATGATTTATCTTGTTCTCAATTTGGCATTATTTACTGAAGTACTCATACAAAGTAAATTATGTGAGAAACCAGAAACAGAAACCACAATGAAGGTTTTTCAAATGGACCTCCTCACAGATGATATGCCTTACAATAAATGTTTGTCATAAGAATCATGGTAAAATGGATACAATACCAAAATATTTGTTCAGTAGGATAACACAGAAAGAATGGTGGAATTTGGATCTTAATAGCTGAAAATTCGATCCAGACAGAACTACAATAATGACCTTGTCTCTTGTAATGACCTTGTCTCTTAAAACCATTATCCTGAATATTCAATGGCATCATCAAAATACAGAAATATGGTAAATGCTGTAAATTCCATGATAATTATGGAGTAACATTTTGTGTTGATTTTGAAGTTGCAATAATTAAAGAATTCAAAATTCCAAAGAAGAACATGTCTTATGTAAACAAATGGGGACTCATTAACCAAACCTTAAACACCAACAAAAATGTCATTCCAACTCAAACTACAATAATGATACCCATGAAAATTCATGAATTCACCATTACCTTGCATATATTTTAAATTCTGTTCCTGCTCAACAAAGAAACAAAATCTCAAAGATGATAAAAACATGATTCTGAAAAATATATGCAATTTATCTGATCAGTCACATTTCAAAGTTTGCAGAAGTATATTTCAAATTAAAATAGTTTATTCTATCACGATGCTGTCATGCTAATAGTGCTGTACATTCAAACAGAATATCATTTCTTCTCTAGTTTTGCAAAAAATTACCAAAAATATCCTTTTTTCCAACTCAGTTTAAAAGTTGATGCTAATAAAATAAAAAATACAGCTACAATTATAAGCCCATATTAATGCTGCCAAATCAAATATTAATTTATTATCCCCAAAATCCTGCAAATGGATAATTGATCTTCTCTTATTGGTTGATGGCTTCCACATAATTGGCAGGAAACATTCCAACTTTTCCATCTGGTCCCTGCCCTGTCCACCATCCAGGGTCAATCTGTTCGACATTTGTAATTATATCATCGGGCTCAAAGGAAATTTCAGTGTCATCACCTGACAAAAAAAATTACTTTGAAGGTTAAGTTTGTATCAGAGTTGGAAAATTGTCAAAGTCAGCTGGTAGCACTACATGGAAAAGAACCTTGCAGTCAAGTGAATGCATTTTAATATTAAACTATTAGCTTTTGACTAATTCCCATAAACAATTATTTCACAATTATTCTCTATAAAGATTGTGAAATATTTTTACATATATTTGTAAAACTAAATGTAAAACTATTGGTATCATGCAAAAGTCCATATGGGCAACAAGTAATATCATGCAAAAATCCACATGGGTATCTAATTCAATAGACAGTAGCCCAGACCAGTATAATACTGTTACTTCCTAGGATCCAATTACAAGATTTGTCAAATCCTATCATTAAACAGTCCCTCAAAGTGACCTGTGCTCAACTGGTAGAAAGGATATCATGGATAAATCAATTAACTTGTCTCAGACACTCATGCTAGTTTGGTTATATCTATAATACATTTTGGAGCGGAAAAAAAATGAAGATGCTGAACTAACATCACTCAAGTTATTCTTAAAATATATCTACAAAATGGGGTTTGATAAAGAATCCTTTTGTGTCTAATATCATGCTTACAAGCCATTACAGTTAAAACCTAAGTAAAGACCTTTGTCCCTAAAATCAGAAAGGTGACTATCAAATTCTTTATTGCATGGCAACTAAATACAAAATCTAGTCAACATTCATTCTGTATAGGTACAAGTCCCAATGTTCATATGTTTAATGAAGTATAAAAATTTAAGCAATGACATCTGATTGGACCCCAAGGTCAATTAGGTCTTGTATACAAATCAAACCCTTACACAAACATGCAGATATGTTGGCAGTCAGATTTTCATTCAGAATGAAACACATACATGCCCTTCAGGTGAAGGGTCCAAGGACGAAGTCAAGACAAAGGACTGATGCCAAATAAGCAGAAGCCTGTTCTTGGTAATGAAAACTGCAGCTATCATGGAATCCAAACTGTTGTGATGGAACTGCAGATTATTAAGATTGACCAACCAGGTATGTATCACTCTGATCTCATCTGCTTTATCTATAACAACTGGGTATGTATCCCACTGATCTTGTCTGCTGTATCTAGAACAACTAGGTATGTATCCCACTGATCTTGTCTGCCGTATCTAGAACAACTAGGTATGTATCCCACTTCTTGTCTGCTGTATCTAGAACAACTAGGTATGTATCCCACTGATCTTGTCTGCTGTATCTAGAACAACTAGGTATGTATCCCACTGCTTTTGTCTGCTGTATCTAGAACAACTAGGTATTATCCCACTTCTCTTGTCTGCTGTATCTAGAACAACTAGGTATGTATCCAACTGATTTTGTCTGCTGTATCTTGAACAACTAGGTATGTATCCCACTGATCTTGTCTGCTGTATCTAGAACAACTAGGTATGTATCCCACTGCTCTTGTCTTCTGTATCTTGAACAACTAGGTATGTATCCCTTTGATCTTGTCTGCTGTATCTAGAACTAAGTATGTATCCCACTCATCTTTTCTGCTGTATCCAGAACAACTAGATCTGTATCCCACTAATCTTGTTTGCTGTATCTAGAACAACTAGGTATGTATCCCACTGCTCTTGTCTGCTGTATCTAGAACAACTAGGTATGTATCCCACTGATCTTGTCTGCTGTATCTAGAACAACTAGGTATGTATTCCACTGATCTTGTCAGCTGTATCTAGAACTAGGTATGTATCCCACTGATTTTGTCTGCTGTATCTAGAACAACTAGTATGTATTCCACTGATCTTGTCTGTTGTATCCAGAACAACTAGGTATTATCCCACTTCTCTTGTCTGCTGTATCCAGAACAACCAGGTATGTATTCCTCTGATCTTGTCTGCAGTATCTAGAACAAATAGGTGTGTATCCCATTGCTCTTGTCTGCTGTATCTAGAACTAGGTATGTATCCCACTGATCTTATCTGCTGCATCTACAACAACTAAGTATGTATCCCACTGATTTTGTCTGCTGTATCTACAACAATAAAGAAGCTGAATTTTAGCAGTCATGAGTGACAGCAGCTCCAGACAGTGTTTAGAAGGATCTCTTTATTCAACCACATTAGAGCCCACAGAAGAATCCATTTCACACAAAGGGCCAAAGCCTCTGGTTGCAACAAGTAAGCATGGCCAGAGAGGTCTTTGTTCTGGTCCTTACCTCCCTTTCATGATGTCCAAACATGTCTAAGATTGTGGAACAGTAACCTTTGATGGCAATGGGAGCTAACTTCTTCTGGAAGTCTGGAGATTTGTTTTCTCCTAGCTGTCTGATAAATTAAACAGATGATTTGTCGGAAAGAAAAAAAATGCCCTTTCCTGATAATCTCCTGCCATGACTGAAAAGCTGCACCATGGCCTTCATCTCCAGTCTACAGGAGATTAATGTGTAATGAGCACTCTTCAAGGTACCTGACCACACTCACATCAAGGAAGGACAGCAGGTGGTTGACACCCAATCAGCCATGCTGGCATCTGAGACCTTGATTTCCAGTGATTGCTCCTGCAGTGGGATAACTGCTGTGAGCCAAGAAAGGTCATCCCATTTACAGCCTGAAACTTGACCATTTGGACTAGATGGCAAAGATCAATTGACACTGGATTAGAAGAACTGCCTGTAGGTCTCATGAACAAGCTGAACATAATGAGGGGATCTGTTGTCATATTGATGAAATCCATGGGGTAAACATATTCCTGGGATGAAATTCTATCCTCTGAACAAATGGTAGGCATTATCAAAATGATTCTAAGACACATTCATAAGAATGCCAGGCTTGCTTCTAAATGGTTTTATGCTCTATGCCCAAATAAATGAAATACTGGGATGGGATGGCGTTGGATTTGTCGAAAAGGAATCCAGTAAAGCAGCAGTAAAACAAGCAATTGCATGTTTTGAAATCAAGATGCCTGACCTGATACTTTGTAGAATTCAGACCAGGTAGCTTGCCTTCACAGACATATTGGTGTTTAAGAAGCTACTGGCAAGCTTTCTCGCACACCCAGATTGGTTGAGCCCAAGACTAGAACCCATCCTGACAAAGGTGAAATGGCAGTGATTGGTAAATGTGAGTGCTTTAGACCATTTGACTACCCAGGGCCACAAGTTCTTGTGAAGCCCTAAAAACTGATATATTCAGAGAAAAAAGGGGGGTATGTAAAACTTATGGGCTTAAAGAAAACTTGTCACTGGGTATGTTATGGCATTTCAGAGGTCTAAGCTGAGTGCAAAAACATCTTCCTGAACAGTGTTGAGAACCAATCTCTGTGTATCCATCTTAACTATGGTGCCCAAATTAAGTGGATGAGAGAGTTTAGACTGGATAAAACTTGGCATTGGCAAGGGACCAAAGAAAAGGTATGGAATAAGATTCTGGTGAGTCTGCATTGTGAACAATACAAACTGCCTTTTTGTAAGGAGACTGTTGATTCTTGCTGCTGGATGTCTGGTGTATACAGATATCATGCAATGTCTGTAGTTAAAAGAGCTTTTGATAATTGGGGAGGGGCAATAAACGTGGTCTGGAAAAATACTTGATAATTGGGATGGGGAAATAAATATAGACTAGAAAAAAACATGTTTAAGCCATGAGTCAGCTGGGCAATATCTCTCCCAATAAATGGAAAAGTTCTGAATTCTTCCTCCCACTGTGATGTCATAAAAGAAGCATCAAGATGAATTATTTGCTAAGGGTTGATGTGGATAAAAACTGGGATGATATTGGTCCTTATCACCACATAACCAGTTGTGGGTGACCTATGTAAACTGGGTTCTTGTTGAAAGAAATGGAACAGAAGGGGTTTTCCTTGTGTTACATGTATAAGTGTGTGTGTGTGGGGTCCTTCCTGCTTTTATTATCTCTCCTAGGAATAGAAAGCAGGCAGAATCTTGGTTACTGGGCATATAAGGTTGTGATGGTTTTAAAGATAGTGGACATGGAGAGAAATGCCAGATGAAGAATAACAGATGCAGCAATGGTACTGGGCAAGTGAGTGCTGAGCTGCTCTGTTAGTACATAAGACACGAGAAACTTAATTCCAAGCATTTGTGCCAATATGGTTTTCTAGCAAAGGGTTTATGTTATTTTCCAATTACTGAATAAAAGAGTCCTGGAAACCAAATCAAAGATGGGTCCTATAGCTATGACAAGTTGAAGCATGGTGAATGTTTAGGAACGACCTCTGGTCCATATGAGGAAGGTTGATAGTTCTAGGCTCACCATGTCTGTCAACAGCTGAGACTGAAAGGTCATTAGGTTTGTCTCCTAGCATGCTGATTTAAAATTTGCTGTTAAGTCACTAGCACAAAAAGGCGAGGACTGTTGACACTTAGATCTTTATGTTTCCTTTCAAATCAACAAAGTCTGTCAGCAACTTGACCAAACTTGTTGTTGCTTCAGGGACTGCTGTTCTTTCTTTCACCATGATCTATGGATATAGGAATGGACAATGCTCTAAAGGCAAAGTAAAAAATTCCAGTAGATTCATGTTCAGACATGTGAGTTTTTTTCTGAACCTCACTGATAAAAAAGATTGCACTTGTGAATATGAATCTTCACAACTGAAGAGTCAGGTGATAGGAGAGCCTAACACTGAGAAAGTGAAACAAGCTATGTGGGGTAGCAAACAAAGACTAAGACAGGACATAGTTATCGCTAGGCATTCAATAGCTTCCTAGCATGAGCTGAAACAGGACCCAGTGAATTGATAGGATTTGGTACCAGACCATCGATTCAAGGGAAGTCCACTCTCATCTGACTTCCATTTTGGCATGCAGAGACATTTTTAGCACTTCTACTACTAAAATAAACCTCTGAGGGCTGGACATGCATGGGGTAGTGGACATGCTCCAAATGTATTATGATCAGGTAACATATCTGAAGAAGAAACCTGAACTCTAAATGAAGCTTACAAAGTTTTTCCCTGAATAAATGCTGTATATATTTTGGTATATCTCCCTAAAATGAAGAAAAAATTTCTCAAAATCACATATATGTGGCAGACTTACCAGCTTGGTAATCATAAAGCGCTCTGACACAAAGCCCATACTCTGGCCCCAGGGTAGGAATATTCCCATTAGGATGATTGCCCTTAACCTGATACTCCTGGGATGGTTCTTGTCCTTGCTGCTCTGTGTGCTCTTCAATATACCCTGAGGTAAGCACTGCTGTCGGAGTGGGGGCAGCCTCTTTATGATTATAAATTTTATCATGTAAAATTTGCACATGCTGATTTCATACCAAGTTTCTGCTGAATGCTATTATTAACCAATACATCTGATTTGTAAACACTTTAACATTGAATCTTCAAGCAGATGGCATGGCTGCTGCTGTAAAAATCATATCTAGGTCTTTCATTTGGTAACACCATTCTGACTAACAGAATGTAATCAACAACAATTACATAGCTCTACAAAGCTTTTAGTAGTTTCCAGCAGCCACTTAACTTTTAATCAGAACTATATAGCCAATATTGTGCTCATAAATCATTAAAGACATACATACATACATACATACATACATACATACATACATATGACATAAAAGATATTAAAACCAATAAAAAAGAAAATCGAGAGATTAAATTTTGCTTTTAATTTTTCATCATTCTTAAAATCTGCTTCAGAAGCTATTACTGTTGTCAACTTCTAGAAGTCAGAAGTTACAAGGCAAAAGTCACTGGCATGGAGTAATCTTGGAGTTATAACCAGTATCAGAAACAACAGTTCATGCATCAATAACTACCTTGATTAGGCACTACAACTGATGCCTCACATGAAAATCCACTCATCTAATTCCTTTACATGTACAATACACAGTAATCTTGCTGAAGATAAATGTACTACATACAGTCATTATTACCACTGAATAAACATATTTGTTCCTACTTCCAAATGCAATGGTAAAAAAGAAACATTCTTTATAGGTTAGGTTGTAAATAACTTTGAAAGTTCTCTGCAACCAAGAACAAAACACAAGCTTTTAATGTTACAACAGAGATGCATGTAATCAGCAAATTTTATGATTCAAGCATGAACAATGCCTGAGAATTGAACATCAAACACAAATGTAGCACTAGATTGTGCACAGTAAAATATGGACAATAAGGTAGCGAAAGATTCCCTTTCATCGAGCTATCACATATCTTTAGGAGTCAGAAAAAATTCATCCAGTCAGACAATGTGACAGTGATTCCCACCACCTTTTACACAAGGCATGCTGCTGTAATCTATTTCATAAGCAGATAATGTGGAGACAGCAGTCAACTGATTGAAATCTGGTTAGGATAATAACCCAGAAATGTTCCAGTTCTTTTGGCTTATCATCACTATTTCTATTATTGCACCTGTATGTATCCTAGAATGGAGGTTTTACCAAAATGGATCATTTTATAAGAAAGCTGGTGGAAACTGAAACTGATGGAATTATTTTTTCAAATGCAAGTTAATGCCATTGTATATGTCAATAGCGATTACATCGTTATAAAATATCTGCTGGTGTCTTTACTCTGGCATGATAATGTAGTAATAAATTGCAGTCATGAAAATACTGGTGACCTGGAGGCAAGTGTAACAATGACCAGATGACTATCATAAAACTTTGGGCTTCTCTGTCTCTTAATGTCTCCCATAATCTAACTCATAAATATGTGTGATAGCTCATCATATTTTAGCACAAGTGAAGACTAAAACAAGAGTATCAGACACTTATTTGCAATTTTAACCTATTTTCAATATACCCAAAAAAAGGTCAATATCACACTGCCAGCCTAAATTTCACTAAGGTAAGTGTAAAAATTCAGTCTAAATGTATAATAAGTTGTGTGGCACTGTCATAATCTTTATGAATTCTGGATAATTTTAAAGATATCATAACACAACAAAAAAAAAATTAATACCACATTCTAATTTTAAGAAAGGCTGATCGACATTAAAAGTTTAAATTTAAATTCTGAATAAATACCTGAAATGGGTAATAATACTTTCAATTTGTCCAACATTGTGGAGGCTATCATATTCAAGATAATACATACGGTCTTCCCAGTCTTCATCGTTTTCTTCTTCATTATCTGAAGGTGCACGTGGTGGCAAATTCTGAGCTAAAATATTCTTCATCTTAGGCCCCGAGACATCATGGGCAGGCTGACTTGGAGGGGAGGACTGCTGTTGAGGGGGTGATGGTTCTCTGGGCGGAGGTGAGGTTTGCCTAGGAGGATATGACTTGGTTGGAGGGTGTGAAGGTGGGGGTGAGGCTTGCCTAGAAGGATATGACTTGGTTGGAGGGGGTGATGTTGGGGCTGAAATGTCTGATTGTGTGCATGTTAATGGCTCCCTTGTAGGGTCTGACTCATAGGAGGACTGACTTCCAAACTGATGCTTGAGTTTTCTGTGAAAAAATAAACAAATTTTTTCCCAATGATATATTTATTTCCTTTCAAGTAAATATACACATCCTAGATTGGTTTCATGTAAAATTTTTAAGGATATTTGTATGGTCAAAAAAATTTCTTAACATGAGCATTGCAAAATATTTGACAAAACAAGAAAGCAAATTTTTAATTATGTTTCTGAGAATACCTACCCAACCACATTAACATTATGGATATAAGCCTACTACCGCCAGAATCCAGCCCTACTAAAAAGATGAAAATTCGTCTGTACCATCTCCTAAAGACAAAGGGCAATAACTCTTGCTCATTACTTTTTCCTTTACCATTGGGTATTGCTCCTTTTTAGCTGAGCGATATACCAATGAAGATGCTTGCATAGCAGGGTGGTTAGCAGGGGTTTTAATTAAAGTGATTAAGTAAGTATTCTAAGAGAAACATAATTTGCTTAAAAATTTGCTTTCTCCTTCAAAAACATTCCCTGATCAGATTAACATTAGGAGAATAAATAATTGGAAGAGGGAATACAGTAAAAACTGTCATGAGCGACCTCTGCTAAGAGCGACCACCTGCCATTTCCAACTACAATCGTAATGCATGGATCAATTTTATTATATAAACGCTCTGTTATGAGCGACCACCTGCTGAACATGACCAGCGACCACAATGTCTTGGCAAAATATGCGTTTTGACACTGCTATGAACGACCGCATCGCAAAAACAAGGATAAACTCCACTGACCTTTATTTAATCCCTGTAAGAATGACCGCTCAAACCATTCTAAATAGAAACAAAAAATTTCAAAAAAAGGCCAGCTACCGATGTCTGAATATTTTAGCTATGCTTATAGTGTTTTATAGTTTCTGTCGTAAACCAGACTGAAGTATATGTAGATTATTTCCTAGTCTGTTTCCCTGCTTCATATGCTCCCTGTTCTCCGCTATTCGTATAGGGGTGAACAACATAGGGAGCATACAAAGCAGGGAACCAGACTAATTGTTCCCGCACTTAGCCTGTTTCCCGGCCTTAATCGCAGGACCCGACATCCATGTGAACGACCGTATCGTGAGAACAGATGGACCCCACTGACCTATATGTAATCAATTGTTACAACGACCAC
Source organism: Megalonaias nervosa (assembly GCA_016617855.1). Lineage (NCBI taxonomy): Eukaryota > Metazoa > Mollusca > Bivalvia > Unionida > Unionidae > Megalonaias > Megalonaias nervosa. The sequence goes on along the minus strand of JAECUM010004110.1, from coordinate 76,307 downwards.
TTGATTAGTAACAATTGTTCTGATCAAAAACAAGCATAAAAGGAATATTAAAAAAAAAAGGACTGTTGCTACTGGTGATGGATGCTACAGTCCGTAAACCAAGCTAATGTACATGTTACGAATTGCTTTTGTGGTGCCAAAGTTGTAGTGGTCGCGTATATTGTTTGTCTTTAGAGTTAATCCGTATTGCCGGGGGTGAATAAGGTCATTACCTATTAAACCAGCAAGAGAGAATCGTTTGTGGGATTCGATTGATAGTGTTCAAGACTTGTGATGTTTGTTGTTTTTCCCCCCGATGTTAAGTGATTACAGCCCAATCACAAAACTGTCGTCTATTCAAGTTGGTGCAACCGGGTTACACACTTAGCTTATGGAGTTTATCCTATTATGTCATCTTTGAATGAAGCTGTTGACTTTTGTCTCTAAGTAAATGGTTCTGTTTCTGGATGAGATAATTGTTTCTTTTTATTTCATTAATTGTTAGATATGCAATGCACATGTATCGATTTTTCATATTTTCACACAGCCCAGTCAAAACCGTCTTTATGTTTGACATTACAACTGAGCACTAATAATTTTAACACCTAGAACCTTAATGACAATGGATGAACCTCCAACTAAAAAGAGACAAATTTTAAGGCTGGAGAAAATAATTATTGTAACTGAAATAAGTGAAAAAGAGCAGACCACTCGCAAAAAAGCGGTTTAAACGTCGGTAAAACAAATTTAGGTTGTTATAAAGAAAAAGAAGTAATTCAGAAACGATATCATATGCTAAAATATGTGATCTTCAAATGTAAATGTGATTTCATGTTTAATGACAGAAGTATATCTTTATTGCTATATAATTTTGTTTTTAGATGAATGCATACAATATTTTAGCAAGAAATATTAATAAAGAAAAGAATATATGTACAGTGATTGTTGTTATTTTTCTTGAAATTGTTCTGAAACTGGACCTTGGAAACTGGACATTTTGTACATGCCTGCTATGAGAGACCACCTGTCTTGAGAGACCACTTTTTGTTGGCAGAAAGGGTGGTCTCTCATAACAGGTTTTACTGTACTGTACATATAACCTATACCTCAGGTATTCTTCTAGGGAAGAAAGATTGGAATCCCTAGTATGTGAATGATAACCTGCTTTCCTACTTAAAGCAGCATATGGTTATGTGAACCATGACCACTCTATCAGGTAAAGAAGATAATTCTTCATATTTTGTCAAAATTCACTAGCAAAGCTAAAAGGCTGTGTTGGTTTCACTGAGTCTTGAGGTTGTCTAATATGCAACCTTGTGACAAATCAAGTCTTGTTTCTGCTAACCTAAATCTCCATGATTAAACTAGAGAATGCTAACTCTGCATGCCTACCAACAGCTTCTGTCTCAGATAGAAATTTTGTGTTCAAACACGAGGCTTACAGAGATCACTCTAACTTCATGATCTGAAGCTCTAATCTTTTGAGACTTCAGATTATACTGAACATATAACCCACTTGAGACAGAAAGACCAGGCTTTGGAGGTGATGTCCCCTGCTTTCTCACCTTCATGGCAAGAAAGAGTAATTTGTGCTCAATACAATTTGCCTCTATGTGCTTCAAGAATTCCTTGATAGCACTGACAGGATATTGCATGATCACTGCTCTCAAATTATTTACAGACAACATGGATCATATAATGACTCTAACTACCCACTGATGGTGACTGACTTCTGGCTTACTAAGCCCGGGTTGTGTCATGAGGATCATAGAACCATCTGACATGAACTGAAGATAGTTCAGGTAGCCTGAAAAGGCAAGTAAGTCGCTCACCATGCATGCTGAAGCTAAAGCTATCATGAAACTGGATCATATGAGAACAGCTACAGCAAGGTCCGGTCTAAGGTATGAATTTATTTGAACTGAGCCATAATAGGATCCATGTCAAATTCCAGTTTGGAAACAGGGTGAGGAAGTTTGGCCTAATCAAATCAAAATTGGCCAACAGTTCTGATAGGCCTTTAAATGACCAAGATCTGTTCTGCCATAATGCTTGAATGTGCCAGACATCATGAAAGAGTAGCCTTTAATGGTAACTGGTGCCCACTTATTTACCTCATAGACCCAGAGAAATAAATCTTCTAGCTGAGGGACTGAGACACTCAAAGTTACAATGTTATTGACTCAACAATAGCTCCACAAAACACTCCTTGTACCCTCTTAAGAATTCTTGCTCTCAAGATTCTCTCCAAGATCAAAAGTCTAAATTCATTCTCTTACAAGGTTGTCCTGACAAGAGCCAGGCATGAAGGAGAAGATTGTCCTGGTAAGTATGGCACAGTTGTGACTATGGTTGTTTGATGAGATTTGGTCTGGTTATAATATTCTTGTGTAAGTCTACTGCTAGATTGAGTAAATCATTGACACATGATATGCCCCATCAGGGCCGGAGGGGGGAGGGGGGATAGGCAAATGCTCATAATGCATCACAACTGATTGAAAATGCATCCCCAGTCCAAACTTCCTGGTCAGGAACCAATGCGACAAAAGGTGGTGCATTTGTGATTCCACCTTATTGCAAAAGGTTGACCACTGGACACCCCCAACGTTGATAAATGGACCATTCCATATGGATAAACTGACCCTTTTTGGAGAGAACACTGGCTGGGACACTGAGTCTCCCAGGAATGTGTCTGATTTGTACATTTATCTGAAGTTTGCAGCAAAAAGCCAACTTCAGGTCAACTGTCAAACCAGCATACATAGGTTGGGCAATTTGGTGCCCCTCTATTTAAGGAGGTAAGTCACCACAAGTGAGTTGTCCGACATGGTCAGGAGTGACTTCTCTCAAAGTCAGTCCTTCCTAAACTGAATAATGTTTATGATAGCTTTCATAAGGAGGTTGATGTGATGAGGCAGTTTACTCGGTCCCCATTTGCTGCTGACCGTATTCAAAGTCCAGCAACAAGTGGTCTCCCCCATCCATATGTACTGGCATGTGTACACACTATTACTTCCAGTTAGGGCTTCTCCAGAGGAATTCCTGTTGTAAGCCAACTGTGGTTGTGCTACTGACAGAAGAATGATTGTACCTTGTTTGCAATACTGACCTTTTGATCAAGTGGACTGGAAAAATATGCCATTGAGCCAGCAAAGTTATTTGCAATGGGTACATATAAAAGCAGCCTAGCAGGATCAAGCCCATTGCTACACTGAATAACCCAAGGAGTTGCAACTCTCTTGCAAAAATCCTTGACCTGTTGGAAATAACTGTAAGAGTTTGACAATCTGTATGATGCAGACAGGAGGGAGTTGTACAAGATTAGTTATAACATCATTACCCAGGTGCCAGGTGTACAATACACTGGGATAGGTTAAGGTCGGATTTTTCCCAATTTGTGAGAAAACAGAGATGATTCAATAGGGACAAGAGACTGCTTCTGCAGACCTGCCAACCTTATAACACAGTCAATTTTCTTCTGTAAGTTAGACCAGTTTTCAGTATGGTGTAACAAAATATCATGTACTGCTATTGTCAAGCTGCATTAAAAGTCCAGAAGTGTGATTCAAGACTGATACAGTGATGGTAAACATCATGTTCAACTAAAAAGTTTGAACAGTTTATTTGAACCATAATTACCTCCAGTACAGTTTCAAAAACTTTAGTTCCAAACCCTATTGAGCTCAATGGTTTCTTGTTATCTCTCAGCTTGATATAATTCATTAAAAAATTTAATTTACATGTGGGCCATGGCGACGACAATCACCTTTCCTGCAATGATACATACTCAAATCTATACATGATGTCTACTTAACGTAATTGTTGCCCTTCCTGCTTTCTGCCCCACCAAGAATATGAATATTCCTTATTTATATTTCTGTACTAGTAACACTTTTACAAAGTTTATTGTCCCTTTTGTCCTGAAAATGTGTTGCTTGTTGGGTGCCATTTTTTAAAAAGAAATATGCAACAGCTTGATCATGCAGATGTTTTGCATAAAAAAATACATACAACTTCAAGTGTCTGAGGTACTCCTGTAAAGTTAGTCCAGTCCCCAGAACAATTTCACTGAATCTAGTATGAAACCTGGATCCAAATCAAAGACAGACAAGCCAATATCTGGATTTTGCTTTCATTAGTAAAATTTAAATATTTTACGGGTCATTTTCGGAAGATTTATGGCAAAATTATAGGGGTTGGCAGGCCTACTTCTGCACTTGAGGAGAATAGAGCTTACCACATATTTTGGAGAAGATCATCTAGATACATCATCATTGCATAGAGGAATTTAACAAGAAAATGTACACCCATCGTCAGGTCCAAAATACGGGGCAAATGGGACACTTGGCGACTATGACAGTGACAATGTAATCCATAATTTGGTAGAGACAATGGCATTTGATATTTAGAACAGAAACTTGAAATGGGTAAACTTTATCATGGTAAGCAAACTGAAGAAACATTCTCGATACCGAGTGAATAGGGGCATGAAAATAGGCATCTATGAAATCTAGACTGATGGCATACACATCCCTTCTGATGTAGAAACTATAAATCTTGCCATCTCCATCTTGAACCTTGGTGGAAGAATGAATTCATTGAGGCAAATGAAGTCTATGATTGGCCTCAACTTACCATTGGCTTTTCTGGTATATAAAAGCCATGAATAAAACTACAGAGACTGTGTTTGCATACAATCTCCATGCCCTATTTGTAATAAGCAACTGTACATCCTGAAGAATTTTGTTCTTCTCTCGATATGACAGCACATCCATTAGAAGGGAGAGAAAGATAGAGGAGGCATGGGATAAACAAATCTGAAGCCCCTCCAAAATGTCTTGAATTATTACCTGGGTTGATCCAATATGATTGGAATTGCAGAGGTCTGTTGCCTCCTGGTTTTCTATCTACAGGAGGTGGGCATGTTAAGTCAGCCAAGTGACAGGAAGCTTCGGGGTGGAGAAGCTTGGTTTCTGACCACCCCTGTAAGGATGAATCCTAGACTGGTTTGGCTGTCAACTGCTGACATAAGGTTGAGATCTGAACAGCACTTGTTATGTTAAAGATCCCTATTTTTTGGACTGCCTTATATACCCTCCATTGCAGCAGGGACACCTAGTTTTTAAAACGATACAGGAAGACAGTCAAATTGGAGGGGTATTTTATTGGCTGCCTGCCTCTTAATAATTCCTTCAGATTTGCCTTCAAATTGCAATGGTGAGCTACATGGAGTCATCATTAAAGCCAGAGCATGATAAAGCATTTTATTTTTTGAAGAGAAACACATTTTTAATCCACTTTATAAAATCTGGGGTAGACATGCTAACAGCTGCTAAATTTTTATTTAATGTCGGGAGTTGAGTATGACTGGTGGTGAAATGTGTCTTATACCAGACTATTCATTGTCTGTTTCCGTTTCAGGAAACACCATTCCCCATGACACAATGCCATTGTCTCTACACAATTCTTGACCTATACACTGTGGGTACGCAATAAATATAGGAGAAGCTGGCTCCACCAGTCAATTTTGTTGTACCAGTAGAGATGGCTGGTTTGCAGAGAGTATGTCTGGTATAGTTACCAACCATAGGGAAGGCAGTTCGGTTGCTGCCAGTACTAACTTTACCATAGACATGGCGGGATCTATCACTAATATCCCCATGAAAATGTACTTCGGTGGTCTTACACCAGACCAGACAGATCACTGGAATTGAATAGAACTATAGCATGGTAGGACAGACAGATCTATCAAAAAGATCTCCATAACTGTAGAAAGATGAAGATGTAGGCCTAGCAAGACTGATCTATCAATGAGATCCCCATAATATTAACTGTATATAGTTAAAAATCCCATCTACTTGGACTTACAGGCCTTGACTACCTAAAAATGGGAGTACACTCCCCCACTGTATCATAATTACTTGTAGGAATTTTAATGTATCTCATCACCCTTTTCTTCAACTTGGTTAACTTTTGCAAAACTGTAGTCTATCTTGGACCATATGGCGCAAACTGCATGGTACCAACAAAGTACATTTTTTACATGCAAGACACGACTCGTACAAGTCTTTCTAAGCCTTGAACTTGTTGCATTTATTACACTTTGTTGACAGGTTTCACTGAAAGGGCAAGATAAAACAAAACAACAAAAATGTATTAATTAACAATGCAGCATGTTATTAAGATGCTATAACAACAGTTGTGACTACATAGGTGGGAGAGCAATATGCAGTATTGTTGTACAAAAGTGAAGCATAAAAACTGTCATTTTAGTAGGGCTGGATTCAAGTGGTAGCTGCCTTAGATCCCTAATGTTAATGTGTTCAGTGCATATTATTTGAAGGAGAAACAAAAGCAGGCGCAGAAACGACTGTGCCTTGGTGAACCTCTGATGCATGCATGTACATCCTGTTCTAGCTCAAATGAAAAATTTCCTGGAACAATGGAGCTGCTTACTACCAACATCTACCAGTATACTATAATTAACCTAAATATACAATCCCTTCAATTCTTTGTAATAATTTTCATTAATATAAAAAATGTCTGGACACCATGTACATTTTTAAGAGCTGATTTTAAATAAAACATTCAAGCTGGAACTTAAATAAAGGAATGGTTTAATTGGACTCAAAAAGGTGTTTGAAAAGATAAATGTCAGACTGTTATCTCTTGGGTTGACTGAAGGTATCGTAAGTAGACAGCAATAAAAACAGCTGCCTTGTTCCACAGCTCATGATTGCTCAGTGTGTCAGTGTGATATACCCAAAAATTTGACTAAGACAATTCATATTCTTAGAAAAGTAGAGTAATTTGTAATATATCAAGTTTTCAATATGTAAGTGATGTATTATGATTATTTTTCTTTTCAAGAAAACTAAACGGGTTATATATCTGTGATAAAGTGGTCAATATCTCTGACATGTGAAGAGTTTCACAAATTCTTGTCATTCTCTTTTATTAACTGGCTGAATTCCCCTTGACAGCCTAATTTTGGATACAGTTGTCTCTATCCTTCTACCTATAGTATCATTACAAATAATGGTGTTTGTTTTAGTCCTTCTTCTTAAAGTATCATTACAAATAATATTATTTTGTTTGTCTTTCTACCTAAAGTATCATTACAAAGAAGTGTTTGTTTCTGTCCTTCTACCTAGAGTATCATTACAAATAATGGTGTTCCATGATTAAATTCCTGAAATAGCCTCAGTGATTTGGCTCATTTAGATATGTTGGGCAATCACAGCTATATATGGAGTTGTAGTGCTGAGATTGCTTCAAGGGGATTTTTGAAGGAAATAACCCCTAACCCTTGAGACCTGGTGGTCTTTTAACAACTGATTTTATTAATACTTTACTCAAACAGTTCAAGAAGCTGAACTTGCTATAAGTTTATAGAAATGAAAGCATGGCAATTATTCCACTTCAGGCTGGTTCATACTTATCACCAGTGGCAGTGCATGTAATCAATGAGCAGACTGGCACAGCTGAACAAATAAAACCAACTCTGTATTTTTAAAAGAAACAATGAAGCATGTCATGAAAGCATTTTATACTGGCAAGCAAGAATGTAATGCAACCCTGTTTATAAACCACTTTCAAACAGCACTGAGATTGCCATGTACTGACACAGTGACAATAAATATCTTAATTATATGTACAAAATATTTGGGAGGATTTGTAATTTTCATTAGTACACACATTATCTGGAAAAAAGGTAACTATTTTGAATATCCAGATATTGAGATCTAAGCCTACTTTTGACCCTTAAAAGACCCCTAGCAAAACTTCCCACAAATTGAAAGTAACTTAGGGAAACAAAGATGTCTACTACATTCTCAGGTACATTTAGCACATAGGGAAATACAGTACAAATACCTTGGAGGAGGACCGTCTCTGGATGGAGGGGCCGGTGTCTCCTCACTCTGTGAGGCTTTCCGCATGAAGAAGGACCTGGCACTGTTCACACCACCTTTTGATGACAGCTGTGAAGCTTCCTGCAGAATTGACACAAGCATTTAAATCATTGTATCCCACTTGTTCGAAATACTGTATATACTCGCTTAAAAGACAAATCCATTTGCAAACTGCACAGACCAGATCTGCCATCGCAGATGTTCATTTTGTTAGGAGTAATCAGTAGAACAAACAGCACAGACCCTGACCTACAGGCACATTAAGCTATGGTATATCATGATCTTTGTTTTTGTGGTTTGACCCAACTTAAAAGTGACTATATATAGTACCCCAAAACTGTGCTGTATGTGTAGAATGCAAGTGTCTGGTTGACCAGTTTGTATGATTTCCCTATGCTAGATGTGTAGAATGCAAGTGTCTGGTTGACCAGTTTGTATGATTTCCCTATGCTAGATGTGTAGAACGCAAGTGTCTGGTTGACCAGTTTGTATGATTTCCCTATGCTAGATGTGTAGAATGCAAGTGTCTGGTTGATCAGTTTGTATGATTTCCCTATGCTAGATGTGTAGAATGCAAGTGTCTGGTTGACACATTTGTATGATTTCCCTATGCTAGATGTGTAGAATGCAAGTGTCTGGTTGACCAGTTTGTATGATTTCCCTATGCTAGATGTGTAGAACGCAAGTGTCTGGTTGACCAGTTTGTATGATTTCCCTATGCTAGATGTGCAGAATGTAGGATGCAAGTGTCTGGTTGACCAGTTTGTATGATTTCCCTATGCTAGATGTGTAGGATGCAAGTGTCTGGTTGACCAGTTTGTATGATTTCCCTATGCTAGATGTGTAGAATGCAAGTGTCTGGTTGACCAGTTTGTATGATTTCCCTATGCTAGATGTGTAGAATGCAAGTGTCTGGTTGACCAGTTTGTATGATTTCCCTATGCTAGATGTGTAGAACGCAAGTGTCTGGTTGACCAGTTTGTATGATTTCCCTATGCTAGATGTGCAGAATGTAGGATGCAAGTGTCTGGTTGACCAGTTTGTATGATTTCCCTATGCTAGATGTGTAGGATGCAAGTGTCTGGTTGACCAGTTTGTATGATTTCCCTATGCTAGATGTGTAGAATGCAAGTGTCTGGTTGACCAGTTTGTATGATTTCCCTATGCTAGATGTGTAGAATGCAAGTGTCTGGTTGACCAGTTTGTATGATTTCCCTATGCTAGATGTGTAGAATGCAAGTGTCTGGTTGACACATTTGTATGATTTCCCTATGCTAGATGTGTAGAATGCAAGTGTCTGGTTATCAGCTTGTACTAATAACCAACCAACATTACTGGTAAGGTCACAGATAATGTATGCCATAGGACCCAGAAAGTTTCGACCATTTTTCATTTATTTATTTTTAAACAGTAGACACGAGTTTTCAAATACTGAGGGAAGGATGGCAGGCACTGCAGATACCAGGAAAATTGTCTTTCCATCCAGGAGGTTCACATGTATGGAGACTGTGTAGTGGGTCAGCAATCATCATATATAAAGGAACAAAATCAAGGGAACATTCAGCTGTTAGTATTTTTGAAGGAACAAGAGGATATCTCCATCATAAATTATAGAGAATGACACAAAATATAGCAGTGTGGAGGTTCCTTCTTGAATGAGTTAATTGGTAACAATTCTAAAGCTGTAGCAGGTTTTAGCCACTTATAACTCTCGTTAGGTTTAAATACAAGGTCAGCTATTCAAGAGGTAGGATTATTTCTGAGTAAAAATAAATGGAATGTCCAGAATGGTTTAGGTGGGCTGCCATACCATCTTGTAATGACCAGGTGCTGGTGATATCTGTGTCTTGAAGAAGAGACTGGATATACTAGCAAAATAGATCACAATACTAAGTCCTGGAAGTCAAAGGCATATGTGTATGTCTTCATTTGTTTGCTATCTGATGATGGGATTGGGAATGATGGGAAAATATATCACTATACCCAGTTCTGTAAGTCAAAGGCATAGGACTCAGGCTACACCCGTAATGGTGGGTGTTCAGCTGGTTGGTGTCTGGTGCCAGGACTGAATAGACTGGAAAAATATATCACTATACCCAGTCCTGAAGGTCAAGGACATAGGGTTTAGAATATGCCAGTGAAGGTGAAGTCTGCAATTGAGGTCTAGTAAAGGCTATCCTGAGAAAGATCACAGCAGTCTGAAGCAGGTTTGTCTGTATTGGTGGCATATCTACTACTATCTACCATGGTCCGGATGGGCCACTGTCAATACTGGACCATTAGGTAGTGCCAAGAAAATCTATTTGTGGCAATGACAGCAATGGTAGGACCAACTCTGTGTGAAATGCTAATGACTGACATGACAGCCATCATGACTGACCATATCTGCAATCTTTCATCATCTGCTTCATAGCACTCTCATTTCCATGAGTCAGTTGCTTGGCAGTGACGACAACCCATAAATCACCTGACCAACATAAACACAATTCACAGAAATGGAATGAACTGCAGCCCTAACAATCATACAAATAAAATTATATTCTTCAGCAAGCTTGAACTGACTGCATCAGACACTTAATCCTGTCTATTATGTTGACAACTGTAAAAAGCAAGATCAGAATATTGGCATACACAGCTGAAATCAGTTGCTGCACTGAACTTACTGTGAAGGAAACTGAAATGAGAAAAATGCCAAGGGAAATTACAGCAAAGATCTTAAAACATAATAAAAAGTCATTTAATTGACAGAATTCATAAACAAGGTTGAGTACAGAGTTGAATTAAGAGCACTATAGACCAAAGGGTAGGTATTTAAGAAGATGTCAATAAGCTTATTGTATCATGGACTATACTATCTGAGGAAGGAAAGTGGTATTTGGAACGCCTTGACAAAGAACATGCTTCCATGCACAAGTGTAACAGATGATAAAATGAGATGCCTGGACTCTCAATGAAACAGATATGTCAATCCCACTAACATATAGCAAATGTAATTGGTGTATCCAAAAATATTCTCCATCTTTACATTTAGGTTCTACAAGACAAGCCAGGAATAGACAAATAATTTCTATTATTTGATACTGAACACAATCTATGCTGAAATGTTTAGATACCAGGATATCCTTATTTTGGCAGATATCCCTGAAGCATTATTCTCACTTGAAATTCCATTTAGGTCTCACCTACTCCCACCCACCCAATAATTTTAATTTTATTACTGATCATTAATGGCAGTCAAATATAAACCTCACAAACCGGTTGTACTAATGTCACATGGCCCCAAAGGGGGTTGTACTAGCTGCTTGTGGGTATATGAACCTCACAAACCCGTTGTGCTAATGTCACATTTCCCCAAAAGTGGTTTTACTAGCTGCTTGTTGTGCTAGCTGCTTGTGGGTATATAAATCTCACAAACTGGTTGTGCTAATGTCACATGGCCCCAAAGGGGGTTGTGCTAGCTGCTTGGGGTTATATAAACCTCTCAAACTGGTTCTGACGATTGCTGAACCAATACATTAAGTTGATCCTTTCCCTCTGATGAAAGCCAAAGATAGTGAAACTGGTCAGTGAATGGAGGTGCCTAGACCATCCTGACAGATAAGATGAATGCCACCACATTTTTTCAGGCAGCTTCTTCTTCCAACAGTAGCTGATGACCGATGGAATCTGGCATAAATCCCTCTTCCAAGTGGAACTACTCTAGTCTGACTTCCACAATAGCAAGCTTACGACCTTTTAGCATTTCTGTTGCTAACTCAAGCCAAAAGATTTGCAACACATTTTTTTTTTACTTTGGCTTTGTGAATTGGTTGATATACTCTTAACCTGTTATAACACTGTAATGTATTTGAAAAAATTACAATGAAAGAGCTCCCTTAAGTTTAAATTCTGAGACCTCCAACAAACTCTATTACTCTACTGAATGAGAAAATCTTAACATGTGGTTTGTGAATTTTCTGATGACCATACAGCATTGTTAGATACAAAAAATTGCATTTTACAGTATGTCCCAAAGTATATTTTCATGTAAGTGTCCAGTCAACTACCTGCATTACAGTCAAACCTGTCCAAATGGTCACTTGTACAGAGCAGTCACCTGATTACAATGTCCATTTAATTTACCTCTAGCAAGTTTCCTATATCAGTGTCTTGAGCATAACAGTCACCTGCCTTCTACATTCAGTGGCCAAATGTTAGCCAACAGTGGTTTCTCCCTTACTTAAGCAGTCGCTGGATCTTATCAACAGTGACAGCTCTAATGTATGTAAATAAAAGCAGTGTTTAGATCAAGGTATATCATGTACATTGATGTACATACATTTGATATCTCATACTCACTGTACATTGATGTACATACATTTGATATCTCATACTCACTGTACATTGATGTACATACATTTGATATCTCATACTCACTGTACTCCAGTCTCAATCTAACTCATAGGTGTCAATATGTCAGATTCAAATGCGAGGCAGTTTTTATCTTTATAGGTGAGGCTAGAAGCAATTTGTTTGCTGGATGGTGCATAAAGTAGTTCTGTTATTGTAGCAGAAATGAAAGTTGCTTTCAGGTCAGTGTCATAAATATAGTTCAATATCCTCATCTACTGGCCTTTGAACTCAAGCTATCTCATATAACAAAATTTTGTTTTTGAGAAACGATACAGGTTATAATTTTTTTCATTAAGGTCAGGGCAGTAAAGGCTGGAAAAGTTTTGATTCATGGGCTACAAAAACAGCCATATACAACTTCTTTTTATCACCAATTCATCATATGCCTCTCACATAATCCAACTGTCTTTTGATCTCAATGAGCTGAGGAAGTGGCAAACCCATATATTTTTCTTAGGTGTGAACAGCTCTTTCCAAGCCTAATTTATAAATGCTAGCCAACCAAAGAGTCAGTTCTGTTTTACAGACATATGGAAGCTGTCAATCGTGAAATTAGTGTTTTTTCTTGGAGTACAAAACAAACTAGATCAGTAATTATTTTAAGTCAGTGATGATTTATTTAGCACAGATTAAAGACAGCATGCTACAGTACTCTTGTGTGGCAGTATATGAGGGGTGGCCATTCCAAAAGGGGACTTTTTGTGAGAAGTATATGTATATGTCATAAGAAAGCTACATATAACTTCAAAGCATTTAATATTTTCACTTAAAAGAAACATTAATTACTGACATGTTCTTCTTGTCTTAAGAATAAACTTATTTCAAGTGAGCATACATTAATAGTTCATGATTCTAAAGTGTAAAATGTGAGTGGGGTATAGTTTGCAAACGTATTGCAAAACCATTCAAAATCATTGTCATTTATCTTGGTAAACACATTGCCTGGCATTTAAAATAATTCTCTTTCCATTTACTCCAATTTCCCACTGCTGCAGAACATTCTCCTTATCTGTTATAATTTTATTTATTTATTTCTAACATCAAATTTTGGCAAGAACTCTTGAACTTTCCCCATTGTTGTTGTTTTACTTTTTTCTTCTAAATTAAACAGTTTTTCCATTTATGTGATAGCATGTTAAAGTTTTGTGATGAATTATTCCTATGTTGCTAATTGTACAATACTGCAATTTAATCATTCAAAGAAAACTTATGTAAAGCAGACAAAATGCCTTGCTTACAAAGTAACACATGTACTGTCACATCATTTTCGCCCTTCAAACTGGTACCCTGTTTCATTCAAGGTCCATATCTCTTTGTGTGTGAATCCACAAAAGCTATATTTAATTGTGCAGACCATGTTATGATTTTACTTTTACCTCTGTCCATAATCCTCAAAATAAACAACATCTGTGTCAAGCCCAAAATTCTACCACAACACTGTTAAGCCCATTTCCTGTAAACGTCAGCATTTGAACATAATATTATTATAATAATATTAACCTGGCATTGACAAACAGACATCGGTAGAGATAATCAGATTACTTACCTTACCATATGGATTAAAAATTGATTCTGGTCATATATCACATACAGTGAGGCTGCTTGTGAGGGGTAAATTTGACATTTTGGGCTTAAAATGCTGGCTGCATGCTGCATCAGTGGGATGACTACTCATAGATGCTACTTTTGTACACAAACTCACTGCTGCCAAGAAAACTGGTCATGCAGAAGAGGTGGTAACTAGTGGGGGGAGTGTATAAGAGGGGGACCATTGTATTATTTTTGCTGTGGTCACTGTTGTGATAAAGATTATATTTCAGTTCTTGTTGTTACTATACCATATATACTCATTACATGAGTCCAACTGCAAACTGCACAGACCCAGATCTGCCGTTGATAATGCGCCAGGAATTCTGGGTCTGTACAGTTTGTTAGGAGTAATCAGTAGAACAAATAACATAGGCCCTGATCTTTGCTGTCTGCAGTTTGACTCGACTTATAAGTGAGTATATATGGTAATTATTCTTCTTCCACTCAAATACCCCAAAATATACCAACTTATATTTGGTATCTCTGAAAAAAAAAACGAAACAACCAAAGACATGATGATCATGAGAGCAAATCAAAGTATTAATAAAAATGATTACCAATGTTCTTTCTTTTGCTGCAATTTCAGCACGTTTCTTTCTTTCGTCTTCTTCCTCAAAAGATTTAGCTTCCTCCTGCTCCTGTCAATTGATAAATTTTTTACCCTTTAGTTTTATCTCCCTTTATGCCTTAAGTTTTATCTCCCTTTATGCTATTTTGTCATACTTTCTGTGATATTATTATGATTGTTTAAAATAGTAAGTTTTGACTTTTCAGACTGAGCTACAGAACATTGTGTACATGGCATATACTGTACTTTGGGTTTCACATCTAGAAATAATAAACCATGTTTGAAAGACATTCAAGCTTTTATAGATTTTTAAATATGTCATGAAATCATTTCCTGATATACATTTCACATAACAGGATGATCAAAACTATAGCTGACAGTGATTTAATGGAATTAAATATCAAAAGTTCAAATATGTGAAAAATACCTACAGATGAAGAACAATGTATAAATCAGTAAAACATGAGGAATGGTGTGCAATTTACTTGCATAAATATACTCTTGACTCTCCTGCATCTGAAACCTACCCCATGATTAAAATTCAACATCATTTTGTCCAATACTGAAATACCCCTATACCGGCAAAGTATGAATCTGAGTTGGTTACATTCTGTTCAGCATTTTTGGGAGGATAAAGTTGTGAAAGTGTTTTTCTACTTTTGGTGAAAAAGTATCATTTGCATGAATCTGTAATAAATTCAAGCTAGAACACTTTCTGTCAAATAATGTCAAAATTCTGCTAAGCAGTTACATGCAACTTATTTTAGTAATAGCAAGCAACATCTGATCACTGATTGGCAACATTTGTACAAACTTAAAGCAGCTCATACTTTATGTAACATTTGGTAAAATTCTGTTCTGAATTTTCAGATGCTGTTTTAACATCATTCCAGTTTAAGCAATGGTGAATCATCATTTTTATAAATATGAAAGCTTTTAATATCCAAATTTTTCTGTCAAATTTGCTAAATTTCTGCTGAGCTGTTTGTGAGAATTCATTTTAATTTTGTTCTATTTTTAGTAATGGCAGCCATATTTGATGGTTGATCAGAAGACTGGTATAAATCTGGTGCATCTTCATGCCAAGATGGTCGACTCTGTTCCAGTTAGTTGTGTTTCTATTATATCAAAGTCCAGGTCTAAAAGGATGGCACTCAACTGTCACAAAAAAATTTCCAGTAATTCATGATAAGGCCATTTCTTCTTTCTAACTGCTGAGTGTTGAAACCATCTCTGATATTCTTGAGCAATATTATTTTCAAATAAGCCAATGTGGCATCAATAATGGATGTAGGATTAGCACCATTTTCATTTTAGGACATGCTCAATACCATTACAAGACTTTTGGTGAAAACCTGAAGGTGATATGACCATCCATTCATAAGAATTAGTGACAATATTTTCAATATGTTCATTCTGGAAGCCATTTTTGAGCTCAGATCATCACCATTTTTGTTCGGGACTAACTAGATTTCATAATTAGCCTTCTGATGAAAACCCCATGTCAATATGACTTTCATTTAGAAGGAGTAGCAAACACAAGATTTGCATGATGCTGTCAAGGTGGCCATACTGGATGTCAGATCAGTACCATTTTCATTCAGTACCAACCAGACATCATAAGAAGTTTTCTGGTGATAATCCGTTCAAGGAGGAGTAGTGATAAGATTTTCAAGCTGGCTGCTGTGGTGGCCATATTGGACATCAGAGTGGCACCATTTTCATTTAGGACCAACCAGACATCATAAGAATTCTTTCAGTGAAAACCCTATGTTACTATGACCATCCTTCTGGAGGAGTGTCAAAAAATGATTTTCAAGATGGCTGGTGTGCACATGTTATATTTGTTACCCATTGTTTTTTAATTTTGGTTCTGTCTACTTCATCTGCTTTCTTCTCTGCCTGTTTCTGTTGCAAAATTATTTTCTGCTTCTCTAATGCTTGCTTTTCCCTTTCCTCTGCCTCCCTCACCTGTAACAAAAAGAAAATTATCAGCATATTTACCCATATAAATTTCACATCTGACTTCAAACTCCGTTGACCCAGAACAACATCTGCATAATAAGCCAGTAGAACTGAATCTATGCTGAGTGTAGCTGTGTGTGTGCTATACACAATAACTAATTAGACCTAGATCAACAGTTGCATAATAAACTAGCAGAGCTGAATCCATGCTGATAACAGCTGGGTGTATACTGTACACAAGAACTGCATAGACCCAGATCAAAAGGTTACATAATGAGCCAGTAGAGGTGAATTTATGTTGACTGTATCTTTGTTATACAAAAGAGAATATACAAAATGTAAATGTTTTCATGTCTGATGAAACCTGTGTACGAAGAACATAGGACAAGAAACAAGCTGTTCATTTATAGAAAGCTTTTATAGAAAGGTGTTCCTAATAAGTGATTCCTAAAAGTCCATATTTTTTTATTTCTCCTGGCATGTAAAAAAATTGACATCAAGCAATAATGTGCTGCTATTCCAAATTTAATAATAGAAATGGACATATAATGTGTTTTCCAACATTTGCCTGAAATTAACTGCCAAGTACCGGTAAACTCCATTTTCAGTGTGTGACTGGTACAGCCCGTTATGTCTGAATTAAAAGTTAATATTTTTATACAAACAGTTCATGTTTGATAAATATATATGAGCACAACATAACGGCCTGCATCAAACACGGCTCAAAGACTTTGCTGTTAACAGCTCAGCCATCCTGCCCTACATTCTTTCCTTAAGTGTATTTGTGACATATGCAAGCATATGTTTGAATGAGTGGAATTGACATCTGTACTATTTTTTGTCTATCTCTACATTCATACACTTGAACCCAGTGTTGCAATGTTTCTGTCTCTGTATATATATTTTAACCCTTATTTTATTCAATTTATCTTAACCCTGATATGGGTACATGTATATGGTTTTGTAGCACATGATCCACAGGGTGAATCTGATTAATTAAAAAAAAATTAAAGTTGCATTATACTTTTAAATTGTCTGTATTTTAATTAGGCTTAGTATTCTGCCCATTTGTACAAATTTAATTTTGAAATATCACTAAAAGGGTCATGCCATCTATTTTTTGTCCATCCAGCATGTACATCTGACTCGTATATAACACCATTTCGGGCTCAAAATCATTCAGTGGTGTCTCATTAATACTTTCCCAGCTCCAATAATTTGATATATTTCATAACTTTAAAAATTACTGTCATCATCACTATCATCAACAAGTATCTGCCAAATGAAATCGTAATGAACCACGCCGGGAATCAGACATTATGGGTTTTCTAAGTAGCCCATATTTTAAATATGCATTCATAAGACTTTCTTCATGAATGGTTCAAACTATGCCATAATTTTTATTCCTGGGCACGTTGTTTTAATCAAATTTAGTTTCACAACCATTCATATCGTGCTTGAAAAACCCAGGTGAGGAACATCTGCTACCTGAAAAACAGATGTCTCCACAAGAATGGTTAAATAAAAATGTACACTTCACCAAGCATGTTTTTATATGTGGGATTTTCAACGAATTTGTGAGTTTTCGCATTTCACTATTCTCCAAGCACACAAATTCGTACACATTTTGCATGATTCATGCAATGGCACACCCTGACAGCATCTCCATTAAAGTACTTGACATATCTAATGACTTTCCCGCAAAGTCTCTCTGTTGCTCTGCCAATACTTCCTGTTTGTCAAGCAGAGAATAAGCTATACTGATTTCTGACTTGTGGTTATTGTTTAACCTGGAGCAGAACAAGCAATAACAACAAATCAGCATTCAGTGTAACTTATTTCAACGTGCAACATACCAGTAGCATAGTTTTCAAATCAACCAACGAAGTCAAGACACAATTCAAAGTAGAAACTTCGCGTGCAAGTGGTTATCAAAAGATGAGTCAAGTACTTCATTATACATGTGGAACACATTTGGAATGTATAGTATATGCTGAACATACTTCTGGGTTAAGATAATTAGAATGAAATGGAAGGGGGGAGGAGATTACGAACCATGTCACTTTGTATTAACTTGTAGACGGCAAGTGGGTATTCTTAAATAATCTTCTTCGTTTTTACTAATAATCATGAGTACCTGTGACTGCAAATGGTGTTTCAGATGGATTATAATTTTACAGAATACCAAGGCAACTAATACTAATTATTCATGACTGCTGAAGACTACAATAACATGCATATGGTAAGTATCGTTTTGTATCGATTCTCCGTCTCTTGTATCGATATGTATATCGTTTCAGCAAATGTATTGATGCATTGATATATTGATGACTTGTTTCACCCTATCCCTTTGTGAGATTGAAAATCAGTGTTATGTGAATATGTTAAGTACATGTATCCCTTTGTAAGACTGCTAATCAGTATGTGAATGTGTTAAGTACATGTATCCCATTGTAAGACTGCAAATCAGTGTATGTTTCAGTACATGTATCCCTTTGTAAGGCTGCAAATCAGTGTATGTGAATGTGTCAAGTACATGTATCCCAGTGTAAGACTGCAAATCAGTGTATGTTTCAGTACATGTATCCCTTTGTAAGACTGCAAATCAGTGTACGTTAATGTGTCAAGTACATGTATCCCTTTGTAAGACTGCAAATCAGTGTATGTGAATGTGTCAAGTACATGTATCCCATTGTAAGACTGCAAATCAGTGTATGTGAATGTGTCAAGTACATGTATCCCTTTGTAAGACTGCAAATCAGTGTATGTTTCAGTACATGTGTCCCTTTGTAAGACTGCTAATCAGTATGTGAATGTGTCAAGTACATGTATCCCATTGTAAAACTGCAAATCAGTGTATGTTTCAGTACATGTATCCCTTTGTAAGACTGCAAATCAGTGTATGTTTTCAGTACATGTATCCCATTGTAAGATTGCAAATCAGTGTATGTGTTAAGTACATGTATTCCTTTGTAAGACTATAAACCAGTGTATGTTAATGTGTCAAGTACATGTATCCCTTTGTAAGACTGCAAACCAGAGTATGTTAATGTGTTAAGTACATGTATCCCTTTGTAAGACTGTAAACCAGAGTATGTTGATGTGTCAAGTACATGTATACCTTTGTCAGACTGCGAATCAGTGTATGTTTCAGTACATGTATCCCTTTGTAAAACTGCAAATCAGTGTATGTTTTCAGTACATGTATCCCATTGTAAGATTGCAAATCAGTGTATGTGTTAAGTAATGTATTCCTTTGTAAGACTATAAACCAGTGTATGTTAATGTGTCAAGTACATGTATCCCTTTGTAAGACTGCAAAACAGAGTATGTTAATGTGTTAAGTACATGTATCCCTTTGTAAGACTGTAAACCAGAGTATGTTGATGTGTCAAGTACATGTATACCTTTGTCAGACTGCAAATCAGTGTATGTTTCAGTACATGTATCCCTTTGTAAGACTGCAAATCAGTGTATCTTTTCAGTACATGTATCCCATTGTAAGATTGCAAGTCAGTGTATGTGTTAAGTACATGTATCCCTTTGTAAGACTGCAAATCAGTGTATGTGAATGTGTTAAGTACATGTATCTCTTTGTAAGACTGTAAACCAGAGTATGTTAATGTGTCAAGTACACGTATACCTTTGAAAGGTTGCAAATCAGTGTATGTTAATGTGTCAAGTACATGTATCCCTTTGTAAGACTGTAAACCAGTGTATGTGAATGTGTCAAGTACATGTATCCCATTGTAAGACTGCAAATCAGTGTATGTGAATGTGTCAGGTACATGTATCCCTTTGAAAGGCTGCAAATCAATGTATGTGAATGTGTTAAGTACATGTATCCCATTGTAAGACTGCAAATCAGTGTATGTGAATGTGTCAAGTACATGTATCCCATTGTAAGACTGCAAATCAATGTATGTGAATGTGTCAAGTACATGTATCCCATTGTAAGACTGCAAATCAGTGTATGTGAATGTGTCAAGTACATGTATCCCTTTGTAAGGCTGCAAATCAGTGTATGTGAATGTATTAAGTACATGCATCCCTTTGTAAGACTGCAAATGTGTTAAGTACATGTATCCCTTTGTAAGACTGCAAATCAGTGTATGTGAATGTGTCAAGTACATGTATCCCTTTGTAAGACTACAAATCAGTGTATGTGAATGTGTTAAGTACATGTATCCCTTTGTAAGACTGCAAATGTGTTAAGTACATGTATCCCTTTGTAAGACTGCAAATCAGTGTATGTGAATGTGTCAAGTACATGTATCCCTTTGTAAGACTACAAATCAGTGTATGTGAATGTGTTAAGTACATGTATCCCTTTGTAAGACTGCAAATGTGTTAAGTACATGTATCCCTTTGTAAGACTGCAAATCAGTGTATGTGAATGTGTCAAGTACATGTATCCCTTTGTAAGACTGCAAATCAGTGTATGTGAATGTGTCAAGTACATGTATCCCATTGTAAGACTGCAAATCAGTGTATGTGAATGTGTCAAGTACATGTATCCCTTTGTAAGACTGCAAATCAGGTTATGTGAATGTGTTAAGTACATGTATCCCTTTGTAAGACTGCAAATCATATTGATTTTCAAGACTGAAGTCATTATCGGTTTAAACTTTACATAATTCCTCAAGTCCATTCAATATTTTCTTGTTTGTTGAGTATGTGTGTTTTATATTTACTGGCCCTCACTGATAAATGTCTTGCTGGGCACTGGCATCCTATTCAAAGTTTCCCCAACTACTATATCAACAGTGTAGTGAGTAAACTGTAGGCTTAATTATCAACACTTCCTATCTGTATCAACAGGCTCTCTAGTGTCAAAAAATGATCTACTACTTTGCATTGACCATTTAAGGGGGGGGGGGCGCTGTGATTTTATTTGAGCTGAAATATATGCTTTTCTTTAATCAATATTTTGTTCCCAAATAACATCATGTATATAATATTGTGTCAGTGTTCCCAAATAACATCATGTATATAATATGGTGTCAGTTTGCTAGTAATCAGATCAAGATGTTTCTTCCAGGTAATGACAGACACAAATCAAACAAAATAGTGTCAGGCTACAATCCCAGAGTATTGATCTCTAATATAATTGCAGTATACTGTGATAAGTATCGTGATATTCCAGAAATATCGCAGTACCAAATTTTTCATGGCATACATTGCTAATATATATATATGTAGTATATTAAATTGCAAAGAAACAAGTCAGTAAAAAGCATACTGTTTAAATAAGGCATATTGAACTAAGATATATGCGTAGTAGCTATGTCATGCATCAAGCAGATTAGGGACAGAAAAGAAAAGTTCAAAACAAACAAGTATTCTAGGGCTCTCCCAAGAGATTCTAAGACACATGTCTCAGCTCTTGTAAGCTTTATATATGAAAGCTATTTCAGGTGTAGCAGACACAATATGAAAACATTTCCATGTACTTAGAATAGCTATCAAAGAATTATACCACACTGCACATCTGCTGGGAAGTGACTTCAAATCAAACAAACAATTGAATCATGTAAATAATTTGATAGATTCTGCAACATATTATACTCTTTAAATGCTTGATTTTTAATCATGACCACATTTCAACAGTCTGTACACATATGAAGCTGTAACAGAAGATTATCATCAGTAAATAAATATTTAATTCTGCTCTATCAGATGAAATTCCAAAAACCCAGTTGTGCCTGAACTGTCTCCAGTACAGGCACATGCAACTTCCTCCAGAGTATGGGCTGGAGTGTGATTTTTAAAGTCACACCATATGATACAACTGGATTAGGTCCACAGCCTGTAGGTTTCATATGCTTGCTCTAGAATATACTAACGTTTCTGAAAATTTTTACAAGGACAAAATATAATTTGCTCAGAATGCTCAATATTTCAGTGAACTTCAGTCTGAACTTTCCTAAAACTGTTTTAGAGTCTTGGAGTTCAGTTGATTCTAGCTTGTACAACAGTAAAAATAATCCTTGTTGTAATCAATATGATCTAAAGCCTATATTTCCATAGTCAACAGCAAGCATATTCAAGATTAGCTCTGAAATTAAATTTTTATAGAATTATATCAAATGCAGTTGACATTCTGTGAATCATTTATGGTCCCTGGGAATCCGACGTACTGTTTAAAATCTAAGATTATGCTGAGAAAGCAACCAGTTTTTAAATACCATATATATTCACTTATGAGTCCAACTGTAAACTGCACAGACCCATATCTGCTATTGCATAATGCACCGGCAGACCTGGGTCTATGAAGTTTGTTATGAGTAATCAGCAGAACAAACAACATAGACACTGACAGACAGGCTATTTTGCTATGGCAGAGTATAATCTTTGTTGTTTGCAGTTTGACTTGACTTAAAAGCAAGTACATATGGTAATACCATTTACTATTTTAACATATTGAATGTATAAATGAAAAACCATTTCAATCTCAAACTCATGATTATTTAACTTGTATCATGATGATTATTTATCTTGTATCATGATAAATCCAGAGAACTGACTGCTCTGACAACTGATATATTAATACATGTTCTGAAATAAATCTACACCACAAAAAAAACTAAAATCGATGCATAATACAATGTATGTACAAAAATATGCACAAAACTCAAAGCTACCTAATATCTACATGTTAAAAAGAAAAACACAGCAAAGGAAAAGAAAAATCCAAAAGACAGCTGAACCTGTTTATAACAATGTGCTTTTGTGACCAGATAAATTTCTTGTAATAATAATAGAATTTGGAATGAATGTACACCATGTATACTTGCCTACAAGTCAAGTCCAACTGCACAAAACATCCTGATCTGATGCAACATAATGCACCTACAGATCAGGGTCTATCTTGTGTGTTCTACTGATTAGCCCCAACAAACTAGACAGACCCAGACCTGCCTGCACATTATGAGCAGGCAGATCTGGGTCTGTGCAGTTTGCAGTTGGACTCGTCTTATAAGAATGTATATACAGTATATATTGACAAATCAACATTTGTATTCGATTTTCTTTTGGTTATCTAGATGGGGACATTTATTTTTAGTTTTTTTGCAGTGCTTAAGTTTGTGGATGTGCTTTGGATGTCTGTCTTCTTATTGGTGGAAATTTTATTAAGTTTGAAATCAAAGCCAAAAAAATATTCCACAAGAGTAACATGAAGGCTGCCATGCGCTTAATAATCCCCAAAATCAATAGGTTCATCTTTATCTTCTTCTTTATCCTAGATGCAAGCCATTCAGTCCAAGTTCGCGATATAGTGTTATTGTGCAGAAACTATTTTTCTTTCAGTCAGTGACTTGCCTTTTGATCCCAAAATAGACAGGCTTCTTCCTTACCCTATGTGCAAATTATCCACAAAGTTTGACTCGTGTATTTAATGTAGAACTCATGTTATTAGACAGAAACCATTTTTTCTTCTCCCAAAATTGTCAGTTCTTCCTTTACTCAAGTGAATGCCATCCAGAAAGTTTGGTAACTGCAGATGGTGGAAAACTCGTGTTATTGTGCAGAAACAGATTTGGTCCATTATGGATGGACAACATCCTAACATAATACACCCCACCACAGGGCAGGCATATAAAAATTGGCACACCACAAATGACAGTGAATTCATTGTTAATCATTCAGTCTTAGGTACTTGCTTTTATCTGAATATAAAAATTCACTAACTCTGACATTGTTACAACAGGTTCCACTGTGTGGGTTAATAGAAAAAGGAAAAACACTAAACTGCCCAAAGTACACTAAACATCACCCCACAAGCAACAACCATGCTTGCAGCTACCTCACGTTCTTTTCTTTCTTTTTCTAATTGTTCTTTCTGTCGTTCTGACTGCAGACGCAATTCCTCTTGTCTCCTCTTTTCTTCTTTCTGGAAGGTCAGTGGCTTGAAATCTTAATTCTGAATTACTTCTTTAATACACTTTAATACATTTGTAGAATGAAATCAATGACTTTTACAATCATAATGAGACAGCCTAGTTGTGGTCACCGCTGACCAATGACTTACAAAGTCTGACTTGTTATTTTTTAAATATTCTGAACAAAAACTCAGGCTCACGTTCCAAGTCCAAAAACTCAGTTAATAACTTGAAACAGAACAAATCTAGAATTACAGAGCTTTTTAAATTGTACTTAACTCAAGTCCCTCTACATGACTACCAAATTCTGATGATGTATTTGTTCTCTGAGTATCATATCTGTTGTTGGAATTCTGAGCCTGAGTTTGAATTAGTTGCTGAAACATTTTTTAAAATGTGGGATCTGAACTCATAAATCCCAAAGGCTTTATTTTGAGCTTGAGCTTCATTAAAAACCAATCAAGTAATGAAGTTACAAATTAAAGTTATTTGTGATGGTTAAGCACAAATCTCAAGCTCAATAGCTATCATGGTCAAACTGTCATTTGTTTTGAGTCTCACCTTGTCCACTGCTATATGCCTTTAAGCAAGGCCATTACCTTGCTTGCTCTAGTCAAGCTAGTTATAAATGGGCACCATCTTCAGCTGAAGGATTAAAGTCATGGAGTAGAACTCCATTTAAAGGGGGTTATGCAATCTCATTGAAACCCAGATAAGATTCAGTCTTAATCACAAATAATCTCAGAAAGACACTTGATCTTTATCATGTATATAAACCATACAAAGGAAATAAACACATACCAATTACCTCCCCTGCACCCCTGCTAGGTTGTGCTAGTTTAAGGCAATAATGAGGATGCTCACATTTGTGGAGCTTTGTTGGAGGGTTTACTAGTAATGTGATCTGGTAAGAATGCTCGGGGAAATATAATTTACTAAAATATTTGTTTTCTAATTCAAATATGTTTCCTGATCAAATTAACTTCAGAAGAATAGATAAGAGAAGTAGGAAATGTATGAGCATTCGTCCTTCATCATGAGACTCCTTTGAGTCTCTGAATTCCCAATAAGAAGGAAAAACTGTTCCCCTAATATGATATTAGCACAGTTGACAGACGTGTGATCCATGACCTGAAAAAGAATGACTTACCCTTACTGAGTGAAAAATCTGGCTCAATCCAGCAAAAGCACTTAACAAATGTACAAGAAAAGGTTGAGCTGACCTCCTCTATTTGCATTCTTCAATGCTTGATTACAGAAATAAAATTTCAGAAGGTTGCCTACGCATGCCAGTGAACAACTTCTACTGTAACTGTGATTGAAATGTAGCATTTAAATGTAAGACTTGCTGAGATAGCTCTAATTTCATGAGCAGACATTCTCTGAAGGCATATATGCTTCTGACAATTCACAACACAGAGCCTATAATTTCAGGAACCATGGGTCTTCTCTGTGCATTTATATAAAAATTATTAGCATGAAGACTCGATCTTGCTTAGATCTCAACATGTTGACAGTGGAGTTGACATGGATACTGATCTTTTGTTTGCTTCAGACTGGTTCTTAACTATGAAACCTGGTTGCAAGATTAACACCACACACCATACTATCTGAACTGGAGATAGTTCAGGTCCACTATGAAGGCATGCAATTCACTTACCCTGCACACTAAGGCTAGTGCCATCATAAAGCATGTCTTGCAAGATAGCAGCTTCAAAGAGGCCCTAGTTAAGGGTTTCAGCTTGTGAGTGGAACCAAGTCAAAGCCCATGAAAGATTTCATTCTTGAAACAGGGTGAGTGATTTAGGCCTTTTCAGGTCAAAGTTGGCCAACAAGTCTGACAGATCCTTGTCGTGACCTATATTCACTCTACCATGATGCCTAAATGTGTAAGAAATCATGGAGTGACATCCCCTGACAATAGCCAAAGCCAACTTTTTCAAAACCAGAGAAAAAAAGTTAGCCGCCTGAGAAATCAAGGCATCCAAGTGATGTTGATATCTTTATACAAGTTCCTGAATAACACTATCTGCCACATCCCTTCATATACTTTCAAAGTGGAGGGCTTTCTTCCTTGCAAGATTCTCTCCATAACTGAAAGTTAAAACTTCTTTCTATTCAAAGCTCTCCTGATAAAAATCAGTCATGAAAAAGGCCTGTCCACACATGGGCGAAACACCTGCAAGTGGGTTTGTTTGAGCAGACTAACTTTTACAGGATCTTCCTGGGGATGTCTATCACTATTTTGAGCAGGTTATTCACCCATGACTTGTTCCATCTAAGTAGGGCAATTCTAGTCCCTGATTTTTGGAATGACACTTTGAATCAGAACAGTTGCAGGGATGGCTCAGCCCTGAATCCCATCCAACTGACTGCCAAAGCATGCAAAAGATTTTGGGTCCAGGACAAGCAAGATGATGGTGGGAAGTTTGTGATTCTACCTCATGAACAAAAGACCTATCACTGAATGCCCCCAAAGTGCACAAACTCATTGAAAAATCAATGGGTGAAGGGACTACATGGTGTGCAGAGTTTGACCACTTCTTGACAGAGAATTTGCCAACACATTCAGTCTGACAGGGATGTATATGATCTGGACTCTAGTGCCAGAAACACCTGGATCAAAACTCCTAGACCTGTACACACAAGTCAGGTGATCAGGTTCCCCTCCCTCCCCCAGACTGAGGAGGTAAGTGACCAATACAGAATTGTCAGGCATAACAAGAATCACTTTCGCACACATTTTTTTTCTTGCCACTAATGAAAAGCAGTTCTTTATAGCCTTAACTTTCAGTAGATTTATATGAACAGATATTTCCTGTGAGCTTCCTCCAGTTGATGCCTACTGTGATGAAGTGGTACAACAGGTAAGCTCACCACTTGGACAAACGGGCATGTGTACAAAATCATGATGTATGGTTAAGGTTTCTCCAGTGAAATTCCTGTTGAGAACAAATGCTTGTCCTGCCTCTGATGCAGGCAGTATTTTAACTTAGCTGAAATAGAGATTTGCTGATCTAGACAATTGGAAAAAGTAAGGAACTGAGCAAGCAATGACATCTGCATAGGATGCACATTAAGGCCAACTAGGAGAATCAAACTGCTGCATTTAGTAAAATGAGGAATTGCAGAAACTCCCTCATAGAAACCAACTTCCTGTTTGAGAAATTCAGATGAATAGCATGTTGGAAGGAAACAGGATCATACCCTTTGTTTTTGAAGGATGTTATCCATATTGACAAGGATACCCTAAAGAAGAAGACAATGCAGTTTATTATTTCTGTAAATGTTCATGGGGTGAGATTTAACCCAAAAAGTAGAGAATGAAATTGGCAAATTGCTCATTTGAATGTAAAGGAACATGTGTGAAGAAGGATGGCTCAGCATGAATGTATGCATTGGTCTGATCAAGCCTCATCAAGAACTCATCCCTTTTGACAGAAAAGTATGCTAATCATGACATTTCTATCTTGAATTTTTGTGCTTGTATGAATTTGTCTGGCTGGCTGAGGTCTATCCCCTGTCTGAGTTTGCTATTAGCTTGTGGAACAAGGAAAAGCCTTCAATAAAATCTCCATCTGGAGAGTAACAACTCAATTTCCTCAATTAAAATCTCTTCATTTTGTTGGAATGTCCATCATAGTAGAGGAATATAGAATAGAGATAAAGAAAACAAAATCCGCAACCCCTCAGAAACTACTTGGATCACTCCAGTAGTTGTTTGGAAAAAACTTATCCAAGCAAGATTGAAATGGAGCAGTCTGGTACCAAATGGCATACACCCCATGGGCAGTCAGGTTACTGAATCATTGGCTATTCTTGAGAGTCTTGGTGAAAGAGAAACTTTTTCATTTCTCCCTTATTAAACTGCATCCCAAACTGAAATGTTTGCTGCTGTTTGAAGCCTTGTTGTGTTCAAGATTGCTGTTGTTGAGAGTGATACTGTTCTTGATCCCTCTGTCTCCTAACAAATCTCTTTTGTGGTAGAGACTGTTGGGATATAAAAGGTGACGAGTGCAGCCTCTATAAAACCACAAACAATATAAAAGGTGACAAGTGCAGCCTCTATATAACCACAAACAATAGCATGAGACAAAGGGCAATGACAACAAATCCAGTAAGTGATGTGCCTCTAATGATGATGAACTTAAAAACATGTCATGGTATATCAGATCAAGATTCAATGAAACTGTATGGGCATTTGTCATGGAGTACTCCTGCTTTACTGGCTAGGTTAAAAACTGCCAAAGATGCCAAGACTAGCATCGATGATGTCACCACCATATTCTGCACCAGTTCTGAACTTGCCTAACTACTCTGTACTTGACAATTTTGAACAGCGTGTATTGTCACAATGTTCTTGTCAACACTCAGAACATTAGTGCTGTACATATATGAGTGGTGGTACCAGTGTGTTATATGATACTGGTTACAGGCTCTTCAAAAAGAAGGTTCATGAATTCACCTAGTTATTGATTTTGTCTGAAAGACAGCTGGAGATTTCACCAAATTTTGCCAACTGAGGAAGACAACAAAATGCCAGACTTCTTCCACATCTTCAACATATACCAAAGCACTTACTTTGTTGCTGTAGATTGCAGATGGATGGTGGTATCCTGATGGCATCAAGATTCTACATATTTCTTCCAATGCAGACTTAAAACTTATTTCCATCCTCTCCATGGTGGGATGAGAATAAATCATTAGATAAGGGTCTTCCCCACCATCACTGGAGGGGTGGGTGGGTTTTGTCCTGATCTGCCAACACTTCCACATCTGCATACAACAAGCCAAGTGACATGGAAGTAGCCACACCAGCTTCCTTAAAAGCAGGACACTATATCCTTATCAGTTAAACCAATAATGTTGGGCTTCTGTTTGTACTGGAGGTCGGGAAACTGATAACGCCTATTCCACCTGGCCACATGGCAAGAAGGAAAACTTTATGGAAAGCACAAAGAATGTTTGGATGGCAGGCAGGAAGGAAGGTTCAGTATTCATCTGGAAAGGCAACTAGCCTGCAATAGGGATAGACCAGTTATCCTGATCATCATAATGTTCTGCATACAATGGAATGGTTGGCAGGTATGCAGCACATTCCAAAGAGAAAACTGATTTCCTATCACCAGGTTGGAAGGAAGGCAGAGTGTAAAAGATTAAACAAGCACCAACTACCAAGGACAGAAGTTGTGTAGTTGGCAAGAGTTTCTTCCTTTTATCGCTATGGTATATAGACATGAAAGATGAAATGTTTGTATTTCTGAAATCAATGGAATCAAGAGGAAGCAGAATGTATATTCCTAATGTTAATGTGATCTATTTTACTGGAATAACTGAAAAATTTTATAATTATGTATCTAGGGAGACATTGTGCCATTGGTCAGGATCTGAGACATATGCATGATCAATGGTTTCAGAATTATTCTTATTATTATGCATGCAAAAATCAACATCAGTCTCACTTGTCAGTGATGTCCAAAATAAAAGTGAAAACTGTTGACTGTTAACTCCAGCTACTCCAAACCCATACCAATAGTAAACAAGAACAACAAATTTACTGCAATGGACTATATAGAAAAAGGCCATTTTCAGCCCCATTTTCATGGGGAAAACAATACTTATAAATTTCATGACTATATGTTTCACTGTATTATTCAATACACAAAACACACTCTTCTGCATTAAATATGCTTATAAAATTATTTTCATACAAACACATGACCACTGAAAATGGGCTGGTGTGGGAAATTTAACACAAAATGCTCCATATGAGCAACTTGAAACTTGAAGATCTGAGAGAAGGCTTGCTCCAAATGTTTTTTTTTCATATTAACTTATTGGAGCACGGTTGCACTGACCAATGAAAACTAAAAAATATTTAAATTCTACTGTCTAGGTAGCATTGTAATTTTTTACCCGTTGCACAGTAGCTCCTATGTATTGCTGCATGTGAACAATCAGAACTGCATTTTCTACAGTGCACTTTATTATTTCTTCCATTTTTATACTAAAAAATTCCAGATATTTCAAAAGCATTATTATTCATCATTTCTTTCTTTCGTTATTCTTTCCAAATTGTCTTAGCTACAGTATTTTTTGACAAGGTGCAAACGGGGTATTTAAAACTGAAAGTAAACAAGACTGAGAAGAGTAAACATTACCTGGAATTTCATTTTTATGTTTCCAATTTTTTGCAAAAGCATGCTGTAAATAATATGGTAAGTATATCTATTATTTCTTTTATAAAGAAATAACAGAGTTAACATTTTTGTTTATTTCTATTACAATACTTAACCTTTTAATTAACATGTGTACTGTACTCATTACTGTAGTGCATTTCTATACACATAATCTACAAATGAAGCTGTCATTTTTCAGATGGAAAGAAAAGTTACAATCAGCATATATTTCATTAAATTTATGAACTTGGTCTTTCTTGACATTGTAACAATATGAATTGTTTACAACTAGAGCATGACCTGAGCAAACAACAGATGATCATCTGCAGTTGTATAAATCTGCTTGCAAGAACTGTCGTCTAAATGATACAGCATATTGGCTGGTGATTGCTGGCATTCACAGATCAAAATGGGAGAGCGTTGATATACCATATTGATGCACCGGGTGTGAATCCAATAATCTACCATACAATTTTCTCTTTTTTTTCCTTTTGAATTAGATATCCATAACATCGAGACCTGTCCATTTACAGGTTTGAATCCAAGTTTTATTAACTGCTCAGTTTTCACAACCTACAGAAAATAATGCACAATACTGCAAACAAAACAGTATGAGTTAATTTATTTGGGCATCAATAATTTGCAAATCATTTTATATTTTTGTCCTGAAAAGTAACATTTTATTGAGCATGGTATTCATCTAAAAGGAAATTAGTGGAGAGTGACCAAATATCTTTGCATCAGAAAATGATGGTAGTGAAAGCAGTGTTGTCAAGAGATTATTCTTCCATAATTATATACCAGTAATATAATTTTTATACATGTTTATTTATATTCAATTTTTAAGACTGAATTTTTATTGTCTTTTCCTGTGCACTTGTCCACATCAAGAAAAACCAGTTTCAGACCAGCATATAAATTTCAACTTCCTTACGAAATCAACGAATTTTCTAACCATTATTGAAAACAGAAAATTACACTATTTCTTTCCAAAGAGTGGGAACCAGGTCAAATGGCTGGATGGAAACTAAAATCACTGAACTGATGTTTTTTTTATTGAAATGGATATTTGCATTACTTCTACCCATAACCAGAAAATAACAAATTGGTTCAATCTATTTATCTAAATACTGAATATTTATTGCAATTGCATATTTTTTTTATTTCATTAAATGTTTACCTCATATCTTTATACACTTACTAATCAGGTATAATAACACCAAACCAAACTATAATGATATAACATCTACAGCTGAAAATCTTTTATTCGAAGGACAACATGGTTGAATATACTACTACTAATAATTATAAACAATAACAGCAGGAGTTATAATACTAAATGAAAGCCCACCTATGTTTTCTAGGGGAAACAAACATGGGGGGGGGGTCTCACTTACCATAAAACATATAAAGAATAAAATATATTCAGATCAAAGTGATTTTGAAGTACAAAATACTTGCATTTGTTACACGGCATAATAGATTACACAATAATTTATGATATAAAAAAAGATGATAATTAATACATTATAAGCCAAGTTGTTTCTTTTTTAGTACTACAGTGTATTCATAAACTCTGTTTCAGGCTCCATCCCTAGAAGAACTGACTGGGTGGAAGTCGCAGACTTTCAGTATCATTATAGACTAAATATGACAGCCAAAGCAAATACTTGCAAAAGTATGAAAAGAAACCACAAATAAATGTTACATAAGACTTTGTCACAGTCTGGTGAATGGTCTACAATCAAAATATTTATTTATTAATAAAGAACGAAAGTGCAAAGCATAATTCAAAAAGTGCAGGAGTCCCTTATGGTTTACTTTGTTGGGCAACACCTTGGTTTTCAACACATCACATATGATGTGTTCTCATATGTGCACACCACCCCAACTGCAAGGGAGATATATACTCCTGGAAGCAACAAGGCAGTCCTTGTTCACTTTCTCTCAGCCTCTCTCTCTCTCTCTCTCTCTCACACACACATACACACACACACAAGAGATCTGACTATAATTTCTAACAACGTTCCGTTCAACACCACTCCGGTGGCTTAGTGGTAGAACGTCCGCCTCAGATGCAGGAGGTTGCAGGTTCGAACCCTGGCCGAGTCATACCAAAGACTTTCAAAAATGGTACTAACAGCTGCCTCGCTTGGCGCTCAGCATTAAGAGGTTAGTGTTGGACTGGATGGCCTGGTGTCAGGATAATGTGACTGGGTGGGACATCATGCTACATGTCTGCAGCATGATGCCCCAGTGCTAAACATCATTATAAACTGTCACACTGCAGACAACGTAGCGATATGACTGAAAAATTATTAAAGCTACGTTAAAAATCTAAATCACACACACACACACACTCTAACAACGTTCCTACAGTTTACAAAAAATTGACTATTACTTAAGCCCGTGATGGTCTGTTCTCGGCCCATATTTAGCTGATCATCATAACAACAATGCAAGCATCACTAAACAGATTGTAAGAACAAATGTTGAAGACATTACAAGTTGGCTACAAGAGGGTGATGTTTTTGTTGTAAACAGGGGTTCTGCAACTCTAAATTTCCAAAAGGAACAGGGATTTAAAGTTGAAATGCCAGTTTAAAAAGGACAAAGGCAGCAATCAACAGATGTGCCAACACTTCTAGACTGGTGACAAAAGTATGATGGGTAGAGTGTTAATGCACGAGTGAACCAGTGGAAGTTTTTTGACAAACATACCGGTAGTGCCAAATATACTTGTTCCTCATACTGGGGAATTCTTTTGAATTGTTTGTGCATTAATAAATAAATTCTGACAGCCATGGACAGCATGGATCCATGACTGCTGAGAGTGCAAGAAGGATGGTTGAAAAGTCAAATAAACCAAACAGGGTTCAGATCTAAGTTCAAGAAAATTGAATATTCTTGTCGTAACAGACATTAAATATAGCTTGGCATTTGCATTAATGTGCAGACAAATATATAGTTTTCAAACAGATTTTATTTTGACTCAAGGGGTATGGAAGCTGAGGTACTGATAATATTTTTCTTCAAAACATTGACACAATACTCTGTGTGTGCATGTGTATGCATGCATGATGCATGCGTATGTGTGTGTGCGCCGTGAAAGTATAAGGATAGAATGACAAATACACACAGAACACTTGTCCTTTATAGTGAAGGTAACAAACTAATATATTCAGCGAAAAAGTGAACTTATAGCATCCTTTTAATGCCCCACTTACAATCATATTATTTAACAATAATAAACAATGTTTCAATTAGGAACAGTTTTGATTTTATGATAAACTAACTTTTTTGTCAGAATTTTCTGTTGACATAAAAGTTAGAAATTCTTTTTTGGCTACTAGAGACTATTTTGGGTTAGTTTTTTAAATTAAACCTTATTTATTGAGCTTTATAACCCCTCAAATAATAAAACTGCATATTACAGTTTTAAATGAGTAATTAATTAATGGTAAATTGGTATCTATGAGAAGTAAATGGAAAAGATTACTACTTTTTATGTATTTTTTTAGAATTTTTTGGACACCCTGTAACCATGGCAACTGGCACACAAAACTGATGTCACAAATAAATGTTAACATCTCATACATGCAATATACATCATATAAAGACAGTTGGAGAGGGAGCAGGCTGAAAATGGCCCTTATTTAATATAGTCCTTTAACTATAATCAAATTAATCTTTCCATCCTGACTCACTGATCATTTTTAATATATTTTCTGATCCCAAGTCAGGATTTGTTATTTTCTAAGAAAGAGCTAGGAAAAGATTATATTAAAACTATTAACATTTTGGTAGAAAGTATGTGTTCTTAACATGCTATATATGCACAGATTAGAACAATTATATTAGAAAAATAAATTCTTTAAGTCTTTGTTTATGGAATATGAAAACAACTCAAGCAAGAGGGCAGATGAAAATTTGTGCAAATGCATAGTTAGATTTAGAAAAGACATATACTCAATACTCATGTGATCATTAAAAAATCTCAAGTTCTGAAAATTGGACTGGATCAAAAGCTTTGGACTGTTTTGCATAACCTGACTAACTCTAATAAAAGTTCTAGACTAATGCAAACAGGTTTATGTGGAGCAAAACTTTACTTTGAACCACCAGATTTCATCTCGTTTTACTGCCTAGGGTGAAGAGAAAGTCACTCTCTTCTTAGCT
This sequence comes from Megalonaias nervosa, assembly GCA_016617855.1. Lineage (NCBI taxonomy): Eukaryota > Metazoa > Mollusca > Bivalvia > Unionida > Unionidae > Megalonaias > Megalonaias nervosa. Next base: position 41,659 of record JAECUM010004110.1, on the reverse strand, counting down.
GAATCAAGGGAGGTGATTCTGCATATACTTGCAATGTGATGACACATGACTAATTCCCATTTCAGAGACCTGTATGGATGACAAAGATAACATGTGGCTTTATTTGCCACTGGTTTACAATTAGACTAATCAACTGATCTAGACTTACAATGAAATAGATAGCTCATTAAATGTGAACAATTTAAACATGAATGTTGATTTTTGAAAAGAAAATCTGCCATGGATCATAGCATGCCATCTTGTCCTCGTCACAAGAATTGGAGTTTTTGTCATTGATGACTCATCATATTCATGTGGCATATTAGAAAATCATTTTGAAATAAAATTAATGAAATGACATTAACTTGAACCAACAAAATGTGGCTAACATGGTGAATAGGGATTTTTTTGTTCAGCTCATCCAAATATCACTAAAAAAACTAAAGTCTTCCAAAAATTGGGAAAGTGAAAATCCAAATAAATGGAACTGACACACACATGCTAATATGGCTGGTCATGGTTATCATTCTCAAAGTGATTATTTTATTCAAATGGTATTCATGTTTATCTGTTCTTTAGTTTATACTTAGGTTTACAGATTTTGAAATATTACTACCATCATCATCAATGAAAACATGATGGATAACTTAATAAAATATTGTGTTGTTTCTAGTCTTTACTTGAGCTATCCAATACCTGCACCAAATCCATTTTCTTTTCTCTGCATCATATTTTACTCGATCATTTTTCTCTCTTATTTCTTTACTTCTTTCTTTTCTTTCTTTCTTTCTTTCTTTAATTACCATAAAATTATATAGATTTATTGAAAATTTGCTCGGTATTCTGAGTGATACAAATAAAACAACTGACATAATAAACAATTCAATAATCAAGCATGACAGTGATGTTGTATAATTAATTTTTTATTAATTTATCCTACGAGTAATCAGCAGGCACACCATCATATATGCACACATACAAACATGCACATTTGCATACAAAGAAAAATTATAAAGGCTCTTGCCAGATATTTATTCCAGAAAATTAATAGGGCAGTCAGATATTTGAAATCTAAATATGAAAACCTTCCAAGGAGGTATAAAATGCTACACACAAAACTAAAACATTGATATATTTCATTGGGAGGTATAAAATGCTACACACAAAACTAAAACATTGATATATTTCATTGTGAAATGTACATGAGAATATGTCATTTTCATTTCCAGATTTGCTGTTTGTTTGGTTTTAGTAATTATCATTCCATGCTTCCTTAGTCTTCTCTCAAACTATCTATTTATAACAACAATTTTTTCCAATCAGAAAATTACGCTATAGAATTTCACCCAACGACAGAATTTAATGCCAATCTACTTTTCTTAAAAGTTACTTCTAACGGACAAGAATCAGACATAATATCTCAAAAATACATTACACTTCATAGACAAGTATTTCTGGTCATGTCTAATGGTAAAGTTTTATTTGATCAGGTCCTCAAACAAGCCTTGGCTGATGATAACAAAAGTTAGTGGTTGTTGCTAGTGTTGTTTTTCATTTTAATTATGGCCTAGGCTTCATTTATTTTGCTCAAAAGGTCTTATATTTGTTTACACTCTGCCACACAAAAATAAAGACAAAATGCACATGGTGAAGTGTCTGTAGCACAGAGTCTGAAGTAATCTTTCAATTATAGGTATTGACAAGTCCAGATGTTCAACTTTAACACCTCTCTTGTCATGTGCTTTATGGCTACAAATTGCTTAAACAAATGGGTCAGCACAAAGACTAAACCACTGCATGAGACAATGATGGGCACAATGTGGCCAATAAAGCCGCTTTTGGATCTCTGATGTATTCATACAAAACTAACATACAAGTTCATACAGGAAAATATTTGCTGACCTAAACTATATCTCTCTGCGAGTTCAAACTTCTCCCTTTTGTCCCTTGGAGAAAGAAGTGACTTCTCCCTAAAGTTCTGACTTACCTTTAGCTTTGCATGTCTGGAAGCATTCAGTTTCTGTACATTATTCTAAAAGTGACAGGATGTTTACAAGTCTGGATGATAAATTTTAAAATTACTTGTCCATTTGGGCAAGTTGGTCGTGAAATTCATCTGCTTAAAGGTACTTGTCACGTATCCAAAGAAACTTTCATTAAATTCTTTTTGCATGCAATATGAAGTGTTACCATCATAGCACTGCTCTGCAAAAGTTTGCTAACAGAAGGTTACTTTTTGCTATATAAAATCTTGAAAATTAAAAACTGAATAGACATCCTAGACAATTAGCAATGGTCTTACATGTTGAATGTACATTTTACTTGTTTGTACTTTTGGGCTAAGTGTTGCAACTGACAGTAGACAATCTGTGGAAAAAAACACTCCCTCGATAACTCGCGCACAATGGGGTCCAAAAACATCGACCGCGTTATAAGCGAGGGTGCAAGTTATCGAGGGACCTATAATAAACAACAAAACTAACAAAGGGATCGTCTGCAGTCCATGCTCATTTTCGTTTGATCCCATCATCTGAATCAACATCATGTAAGTAATCCCGAAGTTTCTGCTCAATCCATAAATGTCGACTCAGCAATTTTTAGTTCATTGCAAACGTCGGATTTCACTTCGTCATTATGAACCATATCTATGATGCACAGCTTTTCAGTCACTGAGTACACCTTTTGCTTACTTCCTTTGCTCTCCATGGTCACATTTACAAATGATTAGGATACATTACTGATATTATATACTTTAATGATGTTAAGTACATAAAAATGTGAAACCATTTTCGATTAGTCAAATAAAATGAATTTTGAGAACGGTAATGACCACAAGAACTTATGCTCCTATTGGCATGCCTTTGAATTTTTTTTTATTGTACTTCCCTTGCTTGATTTGATACAAAAGACATATTCAAAGTGATAAAACAACACAGATCTCTTTTAATTGATTTTTTTAATGCAACAAACACTTCCCCAAGTTGTTGATCAAAACAAAGCCGGCATGTAATTAGGTTCTCACAGAAGTACTCACAGGTTTCGATGTGACGGTCGATTGACTCTTTTCATGTTTTCATAGAAGACAATATGTTGCGATTATAGTGTTTACACTGAAGCAAAATTAAAGGATTAGAAAGTGAATTTCACATAGCAAGACATTTAATTGGTGTTTATTTCATTCTCTGTTGCCACCTGTTAGCATTTACCAGAATATTTCGTTGATCACTGTTTCACCAGACTGTATATTTACAGTGTATTGACAACTATTTCTCTCAAAAAACCTAACATAATATGTGATATCTTATTAGAACTTGCAAATTTCATAATATGGATTCTATCTTTACGGGTTATAATAACCATTTTCAATGATAAAACGAGCTATGTATCAAGGACCAATTTACCAATTCTTATCACTATTTTTTTTCATGTTCAGCACATTTTAAAATATATTTTCTTTGGAAAAAAAATCGGGAGCCATGCCGGACCCCGCGTTATAAGTGGGTTCGCGAGTTATCCGGGCGCTAGTTATCAAGGGAGTGGTGTAATTTAGTAATGTGGTACTGAATTATTTATTGTGGGAAGATATCTTCTTGACTTTATAGGGTTTGATTTCATCTCCTTTATAGGTGGTTGTTGTGCTGTGGATGTCCTACTGACAGGATTAAATTTAATTGTAGATACAAAATAATCAGTGATTCTTGCCACAATTAAATATTTAGGCCAAAACTTGTTTTGTTTTGGTCTCAAACAAAGATTTTACTTTTATCTAGGAATCAAAGCTGTTACATAAGCCATTTGCCAGACATGTCCAACATACTGACTCAAATGACCACTTGCTAACTTAACTGTGGACACTTGATTAATTTGGCCATTATATTTCTGTTTTCTCAACTGCTATAATACTCTACAGCCACAAAATGCAAGACAAATGAGGTGTGATAGATAATCTACTGGACCTGTCAAAACCCCCAGGTGGCCAAGTGGCCTACTTGCCTTTACTGATCACTGACAGTACATTTAATAATTATTTATACTAATGTTTTCCCACTAGTAAATTATTACACCTCCTTTGAAAGTTTTTAAATTGAAATTTCATATTTATTTTCAATATCAATTTTCAAAAACATAAAGACTAGAGCAATTAGAATATCAGGATCCCTGCAAGGGAACAACAGTAGCTCAATTGGTAGAGTGTTGGACTTGTAATACAAGGACCATGGGTTTGATAACCACAGGGACCAGCCCAAGCCAGCTGCTTTGTTGTGTCTAGACACTAAGCTCCCATTTCCTCAAGCATGATACAACAAATAATGGTTAAAATGCCATTAAAAACCACCAAGAAACAAAAAAATTTAAGTATGGACTGATATATATGCTTTCATGGAGAGTATGCTGGATACCTAATAAAAATTAACTCAAAATATGAAAAGCAAAAACATAAAATATCTGACACAGAGAAAGCTCTCAAATGTGATATAATTACCAATCCGCAGGGTTGTAAACATGGCAAGCAAGAGGTTATTTTTAGGACTGAATTTTGAACAGTGCTGGTTTGACCGTCAGATATCTACCCAATGAAATACTAAACCCTTTAACCTACTGCATTTATTGCACATTTTCAAGCCCAATATATTGAAGATAATCCAGATATGAAGTGGTCAGGGAAGAAGTTGTGACAAAATGTGCAATATTTAAAGAATTCACATCTTAAACATTAAACCTCTCTCGACAAACACCAAATTTCTTGCTATAAAATCAAATAACATAAAATTATTTTGCTTTCATTTTCAACTTTGTGAATCAGTGCATTTCTAATAAATATAGAATAAAAATAACAATTATTATATTCTGATGTACTCTGTTTAAGACATTCTTCATAGACAGGGGTCTTTTTGCTCCAAAGGGATGTAATGAAAAACCATGAAAATCTGTTAATTAAACTTAATAAGTTAACATCAACACTCTTTCAACATAATACTGTTTTTCTCACAAGTTAAGGGTTTAATCTTTCTATTTTGATTACCAGGAACTAAGCAAATTGAAATGTTTTATTATAAAGCCTCTTCAAATTGGGTAAGGGTACAAAATACCAATTACCTCAGAAGAACTCATGTCTGAATTAAAATTTTAGTTGTCCTGGGCAATAACACAACCATTAATGGTGTACTGGTAGAGCTGTCACTGACAAATGATCTCAGTAAAAATATTATGGATGTTAGGAAAAAAAACCAATGACTTATTGGTATATGAATTAGGTACAAAACAGTTCTTTAATGATGAATTATTTTTATTTTTATGACTTGTATTCTTAACTGACTTGCCAATCAGCCACTTGATATAATATACATTATTTATAGGTTATTGTACGTGTCTGTTTGGTCAGATAATTTGTCTGTTGTGTAGCTGACAAGCTTTTGAGTCTGCTATGCTAAAACTATAGGGCTGCCCAACATGCATCACACACACAATAACCTGTTACAAAATACTCTGATAACAGTATCAGTTACTTGATCTCTTTATTGTCAGAAAATAAAAATATTAAACAAATATGTTTCTTTATTCCTTACTCAGTTTCATTCAAAATTTCATTCACAACAGTTCTTGGTTGGTTTTTAATAGCATTTTCACCACCAATGTGTTGGCTATATCATAGGAAACTGGAACCTTGTGTCTTTCCCAAGAACACACAGAGGCTCCCATTATGGCTGATATCAAACTTGTGACCCTTGTATTATTAGTCCAATGCTCTACAAACTGAGCTACCTTGAATGATATGTATATACCATATCTAGTGACTTGAATGATATGTATATACCATATCTAGTGACTTGAATGATGCCACAATGTAGCAAGAGTACCATAAATGAACAGTACATGCCCACCCTACATTTATGGCCCCCCAAAAATATGTGCTTCCTACTGAACCCATTTTAAAATTTGGGTAGGTAGGTAGGTAGGTAGGTAGGTAGGTAGGTGGGGAGTTTTTTTCTTTTATTTAAAACATTATATATATTATAATGAGTAGCATATAAAATTGACTAAGCATTTCAAGTATTGGGCAAAGCTGGGTCATTTAGATGCACAATCAATTTCAGTGATATTTTTTACAAATGTTTTTCGAATTTTTTATTATTTTACCATGGGGAAAAAAAAGTGCTAGGGTTGGCAGCAAAAAATAGGAATAGTTGGCCGATAAGAAACACTTTTTTTGTGTGGCCTTTCTTCTTCCAGTAACAGTGACCTTGACGTTTCAGCTTTTGACCCCAATACAGATAGGGTTCTTCCTTACCCCAGGCGCAAGCCATCTGCAAAGTTTGGTAACTGTAGAAGATGGGGAAATCTAGTTATTGTGCATAAACTATTTCTCTTTCTTCAGTCATAATGAATCCAAAATAAACAAGTTTCTACTGTAACCCAAGTGCTAGTCAACCACAAAGTTTGGTTCATATATGTGATGTAGAACTAATGTCATTGTACAGAAACCATTTTCTTTATTCAAACAGTGACCTTGACCTCTGACCTTTAGTCGATATGGATCTTAATTACCCAAGTGTATGACTGTATGTGGTTGACAACTTAAGTTATTATGTGGAAACTATTTTTGTTCTTTCACTTACAGTGACCATAACTTCAAGCTTTTGAGCCTGAAACTAACTGGATTTTTCAAGTGCAAGCCATGTACAAAGTTTGGTAACTGTAGAGGAAAGGACAGCTCAAGTTATGGTGCAGATACTAAATTGATACAGACAGACAGATGGACATAATCACAACATAATATATTCTGCCTTATGGCAGACATGTACAAAGTTGGATTACATCATGATGTGCATCCTTATCAACAGTCTATACCACTTCATGGTGATGCATGTGGGGAAAATTTCAAAATATATTCATTTTGGCAATCAAACTGGTTGCTGGCGAGGGGACAACAATTTTCATTTAGGACCATGCTGATATGAACATCAATTCTGGAGGAGTAGGGATAACAAGTTTTTCCAGATAGCTCATCTTGATAGCAATATCGGATGTTAGATGGCCATCATTTTCATTCACAACCAACCAGACATTTTTAAAATCTTTTGGTTAAAACCCCATGTCAATACAACTTTCCATTAAGGAGGAGTTGAGACAAGAATTTCAAAATATACAACAGTGTGGCAATTTTTGAGGTCATATCAGCACCATATTTGTTCAGGACCAAGTAGATATTATAATTAGTTTTCTGTTGAAAACACCATGTTGATATGACTTTCCATCAAGAATGAGTAGCAATAACAAGATGGTTTCCATGGTGGCAATCCTGGACATTAGATCTGCATCATTTTCATTTAATACAACTATTTAGGACCAACTATATATCATCAGAAGTCTTCTGGTGAAAACTCAATGTCCATATGACCTTTCTATTAGACGAAACAGTGATCAGGTTTTCAAGATGGCTACCGTGGTGGCAGTTTTATTAAGAATCAACTATACATCATAAAATGTCTTTTAACAAAAACCCGATGTTGATATGACCATCCATTCAGAACTAGCAATAACAAAGAATTTAAACATGGCCACTGTGGAGGTCATATCTGTATGTCTGAGTTGAACTATTTTCATTTAGGACAAACTAAGCATCATAATTATTCTTCTGGTTAAAAGCCTATGTTGATATGACTTTCCATTCTGGAGTAGTAGTGATAATTTTCTAATTGGCTGCCAAATTGGACATAAAAAATCAGCACTGTTTTCATTTTGGTCCAACTGGACATGAAAAGAAGTCTTTTAGTAAATAGTCAATGTTGATATGACCATCCATTCGGTGGGAGTAGTGATAGTAAGATTTTCAAGATGGCTGCTGTGCCAGTCTTATTATATGTCGGAGCAACATAATTTTCATTTACAACCAACTAAACCTAGCGATAAATGTGTGTCAAGTTTTATGGCAATCCAAAGTTTAGAAACAGAAGCAATAATAAGCTTGTGCTTATGGACTCATGGACAACAGGCAATTCCATAAGCTGTACTGGTCTATGATCAGTAGGGCTAGAAATACATGAAAACATTACTTGGAACCCTAATGACTCTAACTGTAGACATGTACAAACCTCTGCCCTGGCCCAAAATTCATCTCTAGATTTGGGGTTTATTTCCCTGTGAGCTTGTGTCTTCTCATACACTGAACCCTGAAAAAGTGTATATGTTTAGCACAATAAGAAAAGGTATTTTTTCTAAAAACAATAATTTTTCATTTCTTTTACTTTAAAACAATTTATCAACTTAGTTTTGTTGTTGTTGTTATTGTAGGGTTTAATGCCATTTTTTAGCACAAGATAGGCTTAGTTATGTGCATGCTGTATGTATAATTAGTTATATACATAAAACAAATGAGGACTTCAACAAAGAATAGCATATAATAATCTGAGGCACCCTTTTTTCATGAAGAATTATTATTGTCATTATTATTATTATTATTATTATTATTATTAGTATTAAATACCACAAAACTACTTGTGAAACTAATTAGCAAGTTTAACAACCCTCTGAATGTGTGGAATTTGATCATTCTGCATCTTTCTTTGTGAAAGTCAACTTTGTTCTTTGCTGATAAAACCAATGCATGTCATTAATCAAGTATTTATGTTAATATCTCAAACTGTGTAATTAATCTGGCACCCAAAAAAAGTCTGTGTATCTTACAACATAGAATTAATCACTTGTTCATTATCAATGAACCTTATTCTGGACCCTCTTATCTAATAACCTTGGACCAAACGTAGGGCCTCGGCTGTTGGAAGTGTGAGTGACTGCAGAGTTAAACGACAGCTTGTAACACATTTTTATATAATACTGGTTGTAACACACAACAGGTTAGCTTATGGAAACACAAACTGATAACAAGCTGGAGTGATCTACATCCTACACTAAAATGTATATTAGGAGAAAAAGATTTATAGAAGATTTCATCTACAGAATGTTCATATGAACAAAGTATACAGGGAAGCAACAGTCACCTGAAATTTGGTTCCAAATATGTGAATGATAGATGGAAAGAAGAAAAGACAAAAACATCAGAGATAATGAACTGAAGAATTGTAAATTGCAAGTCACATCTACACTGCCAGTCTAATAAGTGTAGATATTTAGAGACATCAAACAATTTCAGAATTTTGCCCCAAACACTAAAGTATGGACAATAGATGGATGGATGGATGGATAACAGAAAATTGGAAAAACAACATTAACTAGAGAGAAAATGAAAAATAACTTTGTTATTTCTCCAGTTTCTCGGCTGACTCTTTTCTTGCATGTTGATCTTAAACAAATTTCCTACTATAAAAAAAGAACTGAAGAAACAAAAACCTATTTAATGTTGTGACCAGTGCTTTTTTTTATTTTGTTTGTAGGTAACAGTATTAGACATCATGTTCATTTAGATGCTTACTATTTCTCATTATATTTCTAAGTGCCTAACGGAGCATGACTAGAAAGCATAATTCAATAATGGCTACCATTTCATGCTGTTTGCTAATCATGGTCAGCTTGAAAGTAACAAGTTATATCAGACAAAATGGATATTATTCCGGTAATTACATAGAGTATGTATATCTATTATGCAACATCATATTGCTGAAAAATACCAACAAGGTCTTTTCTCTGTGATTCCCTATTAGTAAACTGAAGGGAAAAAAATTAGTAAAAGATCTTATTCTGACCAACTGAACTAACATTTTTAGCATAAAACCAGAAACAAACATATAGCATTTTATGCCTAGATTTATGTTTGTAAAATGTGTATGTCTCCACTGTACAAAAGCAAATCAAGAAGTCAAAAACAATGTTTAAAAATTTTAAAAATGTGAAAGATTGCTATATGCAGTTGAAAATCTGAGTCATCAACATATTAATAGAAATATACATGTTAAATGTCATTTATCAACCAATAATGGTGTTTAATGAATTGTGCTGACATGGTTTCGGTTTTTAAAAAAATGTCATCTATCAATCAGGAGTATTTTTTGCTTCATTATGATAATACGGCTTGTGTAAAGTAAGTCCAACTAGTTGAATGGTGGGCAATTTTCTCACACTTGTATATAACTCTACCTCCTCTGTACCTCATTGATGGAAATGAGTCCATAGGTGAACCAGCAAATTTTGTGAATTTTTGTCCCCCTGTCTACCACTGTGAAGTAAAAAAAGATCACCATGTTGAAATCTAATTATGACCTTTACTACATAGCATTATACAGAAATAGCTGTGTCATTTGTTATGACCATGAAGTTTAATTACATGTGTGTTAAAATTTGAATTCTTTCTATTTCATTTTTATTTCATTATTCTAAGTTTTATTGTGATGATGATTATGTTCGCAGGGTCTGACATTTTGATAGAAACATCGTGTTTATTTAGAACGTAAATGTGACTCGCGTGAGCACGATTTTTGCATGTCGATTCAAGTAAACAGTCGGCAATAGCTATGTAAATGATTGGCTGTGACCACAGTCATTTTTAATAATACTTGTTGACATTCTATACTGCGGTGGCGAGATTTCTAAGTCACCATGTGTTCTTCGTGCATGTACATGAAATGAAATTTTAGTTCGCCTTAAATACTCAGGTACCTGCAAAATAGTCTAGAGTCATATTTTAACACCTTAGAGGGAGTCACATTTTAACATCTTATAGAGTTTCTAATACCTTGAGAAGAAGGTATTCTTTTGTGCTGGAAAGAGTTGTTCTTTCGTATATCTGTAGAACGACTGTAGAACAACATGTGTTTTGTTATTGATGACAGCTGCACTTCATCTACCCTTTAAATAATAATTATTTTCCCTGGAGAACTATACAACCGGCTTTGGACAAAGACAATTAGTGAAATTAATTCTAAATTGGAACAGAACAGTACAAATTGTGATTCACAGTGAAAATTCTGGACACTTGTGTAAAACCTTCATCTGACATCATCATCCGCCATCTTGAAACAGAATTGAGATTCAGACTACTTCAATTAGAACTGTTTATTTACAGGACTTATGTGTTTTTCACAATTTTAGGACAAATTTTTGGATTTTCTTCGCAAATAAGTCCTATTTCATATTTTCACCTTTTCACCGTGTTTTTTAGGGAAATAAATTATTTTGGTTAAAATTTACAAAGCTTGTTGTCGTCACTCTTTTCTTTATGTTACTTTAAACGAGCTGATATGTAACATAAAAAAAATTGAGTTGCTCATCCTTCGGGATATATGAAATTGGCTGATTTCTGAATTTGGTTAAGAAATGAAATTTAAATTCCCCTAGTTCAAATCCCATTTTACTTGAAATCTTAGTGAAAACAACAGGCTTTCTTTCACAATGTCAAAAGTGGAGAGTTTTCTTTCTAGTCCAACTTTGGATCAGTTGGATGGTCTGAAAAAGGATGAGTTGCTTGAACTTGACAAAACAAGAAATCAAAAATATTTTAATTCAATATTTGGTAGGGAAGGGTACTTTTGATAAAAGTGTTTTGGCATCTGTCATTAAGTCTATGACAGACTCTGACATTAAGATAATGGAACTAAAAATGAAATACAAGATGGAAACAGAGTTAAGGAAGCTCGAGCTTCAGAATCAGAAAGATAAAGAAAAAGAAGATACACAAATAGAATTACAAAAAGAACAAATTAAATTACAATTTGAAGAAAAGGAAAAAGAAAGGCAAATAGAATTACAAAAAGAACAAATGAAATTACAATCTGAAAAGGAGAAAAATAGACAGGAAAGAGAGAGGGAGAAAGAAAGACAAATAGAAGAAAGGGAGAAAGAAAGACAAATAGAAGAAAAGGGAAAAAGAAAGACAAATGGAATTACAAAAAGAACAAATGCAATTTGAAGAAAGGGAGAGAGAGACAGATGCAAAAAGAGAAGGATGAAAAAGAATTTCAAATTAAAATAAAAGAATTGGATCTGGCAAGTGACAGGCACGATTCCACTTCTCGTGCAAATTCAAATTTTAACATTTTAGGAAATATCAAATTAGTTCCCCCTTTTAGTGAAAAGGAAGTAGACAAATATTTTATTCATTTTGAAAAAGTTGCAGAGAATTCGAAATGGCCAAGGGAGTATTGGACTCAATTATTGCAGAGTGTACTTTATGGCAATGCCAGAGATATCTATATACCTCTGTCAGTACAGCAGAGTTCTGATTATGATTTAGTTAAGGAATGCATCTTGAAGGGTTATGCATTAGTCCCTGAGGCTTATCGGCAAAAGTTCAGAAACTATAGGAAAGATGCTAGACAAACTTATGTTGAATTTGCTAGAGAAAAAGAACAGTTATTCAAGAGATGGTGCTTAGCCAAGAAAACTGAACATGATTTTGAAAGTCTTGAACAATTAGTATTACTTGAAGAGTTCAAGAACTGTGTCCATAGTGACATTAAGAATCATCTTGAAGAGCATAAGTCTGAAACCTTGGAAAAAGCTGCTATTGCTGCTGATGAGTATTCCTTAACTCATAAAGTTCCTGCTGTAAGCAAATCTTTCACTCAGCAGTCTACTGATAGAAAGGTGTTTCAAACAAATACGATTCCTAGTAAAACTCAATCTGGCACAAATTCTAAAAATCAAGCCTCTGACAGACTTGATTCAAAATCCTTGTCTATTCCTACGTGTACCTATTGCAAGAAAAAAGGACACGTCATTTCTGATCGCTTCAAATTGAAATATAAGCATCAGAATCAAGATAGATCTATCCCAAATGCTCTTATTGCTAAGAGGTCAAGGTCACGGTCATGTATTGAAAACAATACATTTGTTAGGTTTGAAAAACCCCAGTCTGATTTTATTGTGGAGAATTTTGAACCATTCGTGTCGAAGGGTTCTATATCACTCTTGGGTGATTTGGCCAATCCTATCCCTATTAAAATTTTGAGGGATACAGGAGCTTCTCAGAGTCTTTTAGTTTCAGGTATTTTGCCTTCTTCTGAGAAGTCCTGTTCTAATGAGAGCGTTCTCATTCAGGGAGTAGAGTGCAGCTTTGTTAATGTTCCTCTCCATTCTGTTAATTTGTCGTCAGACTTAGTTTCAGGACCTGTGACAGTCGGTGTAGTGTCTACTTTACCTGTTGGGGGCATTCATTTGTTGCTAGGCAATGACTTAGCTGGAGACAAGGTTGTGGTTAATCCACTTGTAACTGACAAGCCTTCTTTGGATCAGAAAGTTGATCCTATTGAAAAAGAAATCCCTGATTTACTCCCAGCTTGTGCAGTTATCAGAGCTATGGCAAAGAAAGCTCTTGAGAATGATTCTGATAAGGAATGTATTCCTTTATCTGACACATGTACTGGTCAGGCTTTTGATGAGGTCACTTTCGCTTCTAATTTGGATCAATCAAAAGGTATTGATCATAGTGATCCTCTTTTAAATACTCATTCTCTTTTATCTGATCAGGGTGACAAACGACAATCACTTGTCGTCGAACAGGAGAAAGATCCTGAGATCTCCTGTTTGTTTCAGCGGGCCATTAGTGAAACTGAAGCTACTGAAGTACCTGTTTGTTACTTCATTAAAAATGGAGTTCTTATGAGAAAATGGAGACTCCTGAGGTACCTGCTAGTGACGAATGGTCAGTAAAATATCAGATTGTGGTCCCAAAACCTTACAGACAGGAAATACTTAGTTTGGCCCATTTAGGGATAAATAAAACGTATCACAAGATCTTGACTCACTTCTATTGGCCAAAAATCAAAAGTGATGTGTGTAAGTTTTGTAGATCTTGTCATACTTGTCAAATTGTTGGAAAACCAAATCAAAAGATACATAAAGCTCATCTGCAACCAATTCCTGCATTTGATGACCCATTCAGTAGAATTATGGTAGACTGTGTTGGTCCCTTACCAAAGACCAAGTCAGGCAACCAATATTTGTTGACCATAATGTGTGCGTCAACAAGATTCCCAGAGGCAATTCCTTTGAGGAATATTAAAACCAAAAACATAGTAAAAGCTTTGATAAAGTTCTTTACTCATTTGGCCTTCCCAAATCTGTCCAATCGGATCAAGGATCAAACTTCATGTCTGGAATTTTCCAGCAAGCCATGCATGAATTGGGCATTCAACAGTTCAAATCATCTGCCTATCATCCTGAGAGCCAAGGGGCTTTGGAACAATTTCATCAAATTCTGAAAAACATGATGAAGTCATATTGTTTTGACACAGGTAAAGACTGGGATGAAGGCATTCATTTACTTTTGTTTGCAGTTAGAGAGTCTGTTCAGGAATCTCTAGGATTCAGTCCCTTTGAACTGGTATTTGGACATACTGTGCGTGGACCTTTAAAGTTATTGAAAGAGAAACTTCTTTCAAATGAAGAAACAGAACTTAATCTTCTTGATTATGTCTCTGATTTCAAGTATAAATTGTCAAAGGCTTCTGAGGTCGCAAGAGCAAATTTGCACTCTACTCAATCAAAGATGAAATTAAGATATGATAAAAACTCAAGGGATAGGAGTTTTCAATCTGGTGATCGAGTTCTAGCTCTCTTGCCCATTCCACAAAATCCTCTTCAGGCAAAATGTTATGGTCCATACACGGTGGAAAAGAAAATAAGTGATTTAAATTACATTATAAATACTCCTGATAGGCGAAAACCAAAACAACTGTGCCACATCAATATGTTAAAGGAGTATCTTGAAAGAGATAGCCAGGTAAATCATGCAATTAATTTAGTTGTACCTGTCCCACCAACTGAGGATTTGAATGAAGGAATTCAATCGGATTCTACTGATCTTGGAACAAAAAATCTTCGGAATTCGGAAGTTATGGAAAATCTGGACCAGACACTTTCTCATTTACAAAAACAAGAAAAAAGTGAACTTAAACAATTGTCTGAATACAAGCACTTGTTTCCAGATGTGCCTACAAGGACAAAGAAAATTTTTCATGACATTGAAATAGTAGATTCAAAACCCATGAAACAACACCCATACAGGATGAATCCTTTCAAACAGGAATACTTGAAAAAAGAGATTCAGTATTTACTGGAAAATGATTTTATAGAACCCAGTAAGAGTGATTGGAGTTCACCGTGCATTCTTGTTCCAAAAACGGATAAAACTTTTCGAATGTGTATGGATTATAGGAAGGTGAACAATGTGACAAAAACAGACTCATTTCCATTGCCAAGAATCGATGACTGTATCGACAAAATTGGAAATGCCAAATACGTTACTAAATTTGACCTTCTGAAAGGATTTTGGCAAATTCCACTAACGGAAAGGGCAAAAGAAATTTTGACATTTTTGACTCCAGATGGACTCTACCAGTATAAAGTAATGCCATTTGGGATGAAGGGTTCTCCAAGTACTTTTCAACGCCTTATGAATATGATTACCTCTGGTCTAGACAATTGTGATGCGTATATTGATGATGTCATCATCTACAACAATACCTGGAAAGAACATCTAGCCACGATTCAGAAGTTCTTCGACAGACTCATTGAAGCAAATTGGACTTAATTTATCTAAATGTGAGTTCTGCCGTGCTTGTGTTACTTTTCTAGGACATATTGTGGGACATGGTCAAGTTAAACCTATAGATGCTAAGGTCAAGGCTATTTCTGAATTTCCTGTGCCTGTCAGCTGATGCGATTTTTAGGTACAGCTGGGTACTATCGCAAATTTTGTTCTAATTTTTCTGATATTGTTGAACCTCTGACAAACTTGTTGAGAAAGAAAAACAAGTTTCTTTGGACTGAAAAATGTCAAGAGGCTTTCAATAGATTAAAGGCCATACTTAGAGTGCACCAGTTTTAACAGCTCCAGATTTCAGTCAACCATTCAAATTATCTGTTGATGCAAGTGATGTTGGAGTTGGAGCGGTTTTGATTCAAGTTGACAGAAATGTTGTTGAACACCCAGTGTGTTACTTCTCTAAGAAATTAAATAAACACCAAAGAAACTACTCAACAATTGAGAAGGAATGTTTGGTTTTAATACTGGCATTACAGCATTTTGAAGTTTATATCAGCTCAGCTCCTTCTCTGGTTGTTGTGTTTAGTGATCACAACCCCCTTACTTTCATCGACAAGATGAAAAATAAAAGTCAGAGGCTACTGTGATGGAGTTTATTTTTGCAAGAATACAATCTTGACATCAGGCACATCAAAGGAAAAGACAATTTAATTGCAGATGCACTTTCCCGTGTATAGAAATATCATTTTCATATATACCTTTGTATAATTCATAAGTTCTTCTTATGTAATTTTTTTTACCTCATGTATAATTTACATCTGGTAAAAAAGAAAGCTTTATTACATAAATCTTTCTTTTTCTTTATGGGGAAATAAATTATTTTTGTTAAAATTTACAAAGCTTGTTGTCGTCACTCTTTTCTTTATGTTACTTTAAATGAACCAATACGTAACACATTACTCTATCATAAAAGGGCATTCGTAAAAAAGTGCAGAATTGGGAGCGAAAAATGATCAGTGACCTTGACCTTGAAGAGAAACCCAACTATTATGCATAAGATGCCATCAAATTAAAAAGCTTAAGTGTACCATAGTTCATTCCTATATCGCAAACAGCTCTTATGGTGAAAAGCAAGAAAGAAACTTCAAAAGACTGAAATGTGATGATGACCATGACTTTGAAAATAAGACCCCATCAAAACTACACATCTTCTAGTGACAAAGACCTCATCAAAGCAAAACATCTTCTAGTGACAATACACAAATATACTAAGCTTCATCTTAAAAAGCTGTTAAATTAAAAAAGCAGAGACAAAAGTAACTGAAACATAAAATACTGATCCATGCCCTTGGCCTTGAAGATAGGACACCCGATGTGGTACATGACACATCTTTCAGTAATGATATATAGCTATACCAAGTTCTGTCCCTTCATCTAAGATGGCGTTAAAAGTATATAATGTAAAGGAAAGTGTAATGGCAAAGTTCAACATAAAATACGATGACATTAACCTTGACCCCAATGTGGAACACAACACACCTACTAATGATAGCATGCATACCAAGATGTATCCCTTAATCTCAAACAGCTCTCAACTTACACAGTGGAAAGCAAGTGTGATGGAAATTTTCAATTATTGAGTTGCTGCCATGATCTTCATGAGAGGAATCCCAAGGCAACACATCTTCATTTAAGAAAAACCAGAGATTATAATTAAACTTTTGGTGAAAACCCCAGGTCAATACAACTTTCCATTTAGAAGCAGCAGCAGTAACAAACTGGCTTCCATGGTGGCTATAATATGTCAGGTCAGTGCCATTTTCATCTAATACCCTCTAGACATCTTTGGTGAAACCCAATGTTGATATGACTTTCTGTTTAAAGTAATCAGTGACAACATTTTCAAGATGGCTACTGTGGTGGCAATACTTCATTTAAGATGTGCACAGAAATTTTCAGGTAAGAACCCCATGCTGATATGACTTTCCATTTAGAAGGCACAACAAAAAATAAGATTTTCAAGATGATGCTGTGGTGGCAATACTGGATGTCAGATAGGCACCATTCTCCTATATGATTGTCTAGACATCATAAAAGTCTTTCAGTGAAAAACCCATCCTGACATGACCATCCATGTAGGAAGAGTGGTGACAATATTATCAAGATGGCCACTGTGCTGGCTATTTTAGATGACTGAGCAGAACCATTATCATTTAGGTCTAACTAGACATCATAAGAAATATTCTGGTGAAAACCTCATGTCATTATGACTTTCCATTCAAAAGAAGCAGCAATAACAAGATTTGAAGATGGCTGCTGTGGTGGTCACTGTGGTGGGCACCAGTTTCATTTAGGACCAACTAGACCTTGGGATAAATGTGTGTGTTAAGTTTCATGCCAATCCTCCAAGTAGTTACAACGGAGTAGTTATCACAGACTTGTGCTAATGGACAGATGTTAGATGACAGACCTCAGGTCATATGACCAATAGAGCTAAAACTATGACCAATAGCGCTAAAACTTGCAGCAGCACAATCATTTGTCAATATGCACATCCTGTAATGACGATCCTGACATTTTCTTCAAGTTTCACTGCAATCCACTAAAATCTGAAAGACCAGTTATGTCCACAACATTCTGTAACACACTACATTACACTCATGTCACACTACATTACACTCACGTCAAAAAGGTCATTAACTTATATACAAATTGGCAGAGCAATCTGATTTACTGAAATGTACAACTTCTGGGATATCCATTATATTTACCAAGTTTTATGGCAATCCAGAAAAAAAATCTTGTTTTTTTGTCATACATTAAGCTACCAGGTCAATAACTGTAACAAAAGTTGTGGGAGCAAAGTGATCTGTTGATACGCACACCTTCAGGTAATGACCATAATAAGTACCAAGTTTCATGGCAATTCAAAAGTTTAAGAGAAAGGAAAGGTATACATTGTTCAGCAATGAATAAAACCCTTCAAAACTGATGTAATAGCCTGAAAATCAAAACAGACCATCTTTAATTGAAGGCAAATATGCCTAGAATGAAATTTCATGGACATGACTAAATCAAGATTCCAGTGCTGCAAGCAGTGGGGACACAAAACAGGTAGATCTGTACTAATATGACTGCTAAATTTCATACAGATATCTTCATTTGTTGTGGACTACGCTGATGAAATGAAAGTGACAAATAGATGGATCAATGAATAGATCGAATGAACCACTTTCTATATATGAACTTCATGTGGTGGACATGAAAAGGTATCACAAATTAGACTTAAATATCAAGAACATATTTTACTTCAGCTTTGACAGTTCAACTGATGGAATGCTCATACTATAACACTGGGATATTTTTACTGTTATCATTCTATGGTCATAAACTAAGTAACAGAAAGAAGCAATAAACCAACACGTTTTGTAAAATGTAACAAATAATTATGAAAGTAATAAAATAAAATTTTACGAGGAACTTAATTCCAAAAGTTCTATCACATGCCCTTAATAATCAAATGTTCTGAATGAATTCCAGAGCCTCGAATATACTGGTCTACCAAGAGTCCTGATGTGTCACAATGGCATTGCCCAGAGCGAATTCACAATAGTGTTAAATATTTTAGTTCAATGAGCACGGTGTAGTTCCAATGAATAATCCAAAACAAATGTCTCCTCTCAAATAATATTTAAACACAACATAAAACACATCTGCAGACTGATATTAACACAAGAACATGTAAGAGTCCGAAATAGAAATGAATTAAGTGCTCTATTCTTTCCTTATATACATCTCCACAAATCTATTACGACTACATGTCCCAATACTCCATGTGACTGACCTTACTGCTCAATCCAATATTTCACAATACCTACTCAATACATAACCACCTGACTTTAATTTGCCAACCATAAATAACTCCAAACTTGTAAATATGTTTGAGAATACTTACCCAATCACATTACATTAGGAATATCATATTTACCATATATGTTGAGACAGTGTATTTGTTGGGACACCATAAATTAATTTTTAAAGTAATTGTTTTTGCACTCTAAATTCTGGGACACATTGTTTTTTCGAGTCATAAGTTGTGGAACACCTTTTAGATCATTCAAAAATTACATGTCAGAAAAAGCACTACAAGAAAAAATTATATTTTAATATAAAACTGTGTACTTTTGATAAAACTCTTTAAACCTGCACACGTACAATCCATTCTTTCAGAGCGTATTTTTTTAGCTTTCTCATACCGTGAAAAATTATTGTTACAGGCAACACATTTTCTGAAGCAGAAACTGCAAGGACTAAAGTCAGATTTTTAAAAATCTGTGCCAGTCTTGCTAATTCTCACACTTTTAACCCCCATCTTATCATCATTCCATCCAGGAATGAGATCAAAGTACATTAGAATTTAATGATAATGATTATATTGTCAGCTATCATCTTCTCTTCTGGTCTTCATGAATTCATCAATGATTTTATTTTCTCCAAATCTTCTGGGTGACACTGGGTCATTGATGTCCATGCACAAAGCAATATATTGTGTCACTTGAAAAACTGTTCCATTGTTTCAATATATTTTCAAAATTCCTGCGAATACTGGTGAAAAGGAACCAAAGTTAGCTTCATCTCGGCTGACTTTGAGTATTAATTTTTCATTTTATTATCAAATAAGCGTTGGTTTATCTATTTCACTGCAATGTGCTGGAGGTGGGGTGGGCTGTGCGCAAATTCAACAGAAATTTATTTCGTTTCTTGAGACATATGACCGAGGTGAAAAAACTTTCACCATAAGTTCTGGGACAGGAAAAAAATTAATTTTTGTCATGTCCCAATATATATATGGTAAATACTGTATTAGCATGCTACCTCGCGAATCCAGACCTACTAAAAGACAAAACTCATCTTTCTCTATTTCAACAGACAAATGGCAATAACTCTTGCCCATTACCTCCC
The DNA here is from genome assembly GCA_016617855.1 of Megalonaias nervosa. NCBI lineage: Eukaryota > Metazoa > Mollusca > Bivalvia > Unionida > Unionidae > Megalonaias > Megalonaias nervosa. The sequence continues at coordinate 21,279 of JAECUM010004110.1, read as the reverse complement.
CTAAGCACAGCCAGATGTTAGTTTTTAGCTGAGCAAGATACTAATGAGGATGTTCGCATAGCGGGGTGGTAGGGAGGCTTTTTAAGTATGTGATTGGATAAGTATTCTCAAGAAAATATAATTTACTTAAAAATTTGCTTTCTCTTTCAAATGTTTCCCACTCACATTATGTTATGAGAATAAGTAATAGATGGACGGGATGCTGAGCATCCAACCTCTACCTCGGATATCCTTCTAGAGAAAAATAGCTGGATTCCCCATGTAAATGATAATGCTTCTCCTAATTACATAAGGTGGCGCTCTACAGTTTCATATTTTGCATAGGGTTAGAATTTTAAAGAAAAAGAATTCCCCTGGGTTTCCTCACTAGTTATACTGGCTATTTAAAAAAGACCTTGTATATCTTAGGTATTGTTCAAAGAACCTTTAATTCCCTTTATTTTGGTGTATGATTGATGGGTGTAATATGGGTTATAGAGTATACAGCTTGGCCTTACTCCAGATGTGCACCTTTCAAAAAGTGCTAGCTCCACTTGGTCATTTTCACTTCCTGAACTTCAGAGGTAAATTGTAAAAAAAAGAGCCGATAACTTTTTTTACATTTTATATATTTGGTAATTCATTCATTGCACTTTCAGAAGCTGGTATTGTCTAGTCTGGCAAAATTCATTTTCCCTATTTTAATAGCTGCTAAGGATAGTGTACTTAGACAAATTCAGGCTGATTTTTGGAGCACAAGGGAGCAGTCATTTTAGTTAGCAGTGTGCTAAGATCATTTACAATTTCCAAAAGTACAATATCCAAAGAAATGTCAGCCACATTACATCAAAGTATCATAGAGGTATGCCAACATTCTCTCCACTGTGCATGTTTTAAATGCAAACAACTTCACCTTACATACGTCACTCTCTCAAAAGTACATAATAACTGGTGAGTGCCTCCTAAGCAGCACAGCCTGGGGCACTTGACTTGTGACCCTAAAATATGGTTAAGATGAATACTGAAATATTCTTACCTATAAAATTTCACCCGTGAATCCAGTGAAGCTAACAGGCTGTGTTGATTGATCAAGTTGGGTCTGGTGGCCATCTGTGCTGCCACCATTGGACCTAACCACATTCAAGGTTTGCCTCTGTCAAATTTTAGAGATGAAGATTCAAGTAGGTTGAATTTGCATGCCAGCCAACGGTTCCTATTATATCTTGGATCAAAACAATGTGTTTGAACACAAGGCTCGTAAAGATGGCTCAAAGCTTCTGAGAAGTGATCTTCATGAGGCAACTCTTATCTGAGGAGACAATAGAGTACAACAGATATCCTGAGGCCTGGTTCACATCGGAAGGAAGAGGCATTTGCGTGTGCAATGGCTCGTCTCTGTGCATTTCAGGTAGTACTGGAGAACACAAACAGTATCTTGCGTGGCTGCTGTTCTCGACCTGTCTATGGAAGACAGTAAGCAAGTGACAACTCTTTGGTTATCAATGGATGGTAACCTATTTTGGGCTACAAAGCCTGGATGTGTCAAGAAAACCACTGAGCCTTCTGATCTGAACTGAAGAGAGTTTGAGTCAAAATAAAGGGCATGCAGCTTAATTGCCCTACATTTAGAAGCTAAATCAATCAGGAAACATGTCCTGCATGATAGTGTCTTTAATGAAGTGTGGGCTGGAGGTTCAAATGGATTCAAATTGAGCCATGTTAAAGCCCAGGATTGGTTCCATTTGGAAACAGAGGAAGGGATACTGGTTGACTGAGACCAAAGTGGGCTACAGTATCAGATAGGTCTGTATCATGCCCAAAATCATGTCTGCCATGACGCCAGAATGTGTCCAATATCATGGGTGGAAGCCTTTGATAGAGATTGGGGCCAACTGTTTCCCCTCAAAGAGCCTGAAAAAAAAGTCGGCCAGTTGAAGGATTGAGGCATGCAGTGTAACAAGATAACCGGGCTGGATTTCGGATTTATAACAGAACACTGTTAATGGTGATACAAATACAATGTTTATTAATGAACGACTTGAATGAGAAAAGAATTATAATTAACACATGCGTGTATAAGATCCAAACATTGGACAAATTAACATAATCCGCACGAGCCTGATAATGCAACAAATATAAATACAAATAAATGACCTTACACAGTACAAGGACAAAGGTGAACAATTCACAGTAATTTCACAAGACAAAAAGAATGATGCATTTTACTCAAAATAGCAAAAAATGTACTTTACTCAAATAGTAAAATGATGAAAACAAAGGGATGGATATCATACAAAATATCTTTACACTCCCAAAATATTGGATATAACAAACCCCAAAATTGGCCCATGGCTAAAAGATTACATGCATGGAGTAACACAAAACACTCTGTCTCTAGCACACTTGGCTACCAGTCACACTGGTCAATCAAGCAATCAGCATTATAGGTAGTCACCAACCACCATTCAATTCCTTGGTCAATCAAGCAATCAGCGCCCACCAATTCGGTTAGCAACACCCGATCACTTGCTACTCGACCAGCAACACAGTTCATGCAGCTCTACAGCTGCTATGGTTCAGTTTTACAGCTGCTATGGTCAACTTCTATGGTTAGCTCTACAGCTGGTACCATGTCGACTACAATCAGCTGAAAATACATCTAACACCGTGTACTATGCGTGACACGGGCATATACGATAACACCTAATGATGTTATATACGGTAAGTTATATAAATTTCATTTTCGGCACAACATTATAAAATAAAAAGGTTCAGAAATTAACCTGTGTCCAATAAGATTCCTATGGTACTAAACGTTTCTTAATAAAATGCAACTTTATATTGCTAATATAAATCTCTTGCTAAGTCACAAACAAGAATAGAAAATATTTGCATTATACCACGTAAGCCAAAGCTACATAGAAAATATACAAAAATAAACGTGGTAGTACATTAGCTATAACTTCCAATATACATTAGAAATAATATACATAAAAAATCAATAAATAACTTACATACCTCTACAGCTGAAGATGTGCAAGTCCCTAAGAAGACTGCTTACTGACAAGATGTTCTGTAATGTGAAGATATCGCCTTAAGGTGAGGCATTTAAACACAGACAATGCAGCCTACATCATCTGTGTGCAGAAGTATTCGGTTTTTCCTATTGAAAGCACCTCGCACGTGCAGCATAGGATGAACCGAACTCACTGTTTCGAAATAATGTATAATATACATAAATCACCCTTGGGTATCATTGTACACAAAAAAACGAAACCTGAGTACATGTATTTAATAAATAAAGGGATTTATACAATTCCGTGACATGCTGATGAATGTTGCTGTTGGCATGGCACCAGTCCCTGAAAACACGCCACTTCCGCTCATAAGCCTTCAGAGTGGAGGGCCTCCTTGCTCCCAAGATTCTCTCCACAATCGAAGGTTTAAATTGTTTGTCTCACAAGGCTGTCCTGATAAGAGCCAAGCATGTAGAAGAGGATGGTCTGGGCAAGGAAGGACCCTATGTGACCAAGGTTGCTGAAGAATATATGGGTTGGCCAGAGACTTCCTGGACACAAGTAGATTGGTGATCCAGGACTTGTCCCGTCTGAGAGGGTATTTTAGAATCATCTTGTCATTCTGAGCCATAACGTTTGGATTATTTTTGGCATCAGCACCGTGGGAGGGGAGAAAATGCCTACAACCCCTTACAATGATTGACAGTCCCTTCATAGAGAGAAGAAGGTGGGTAACTTGTGATTCCACCTCATCACAAAGAGGTTGATCCGCAGACACCCCCAAAAGTGTGCGAACCAATTGAGGAAGGAACCTGAAGGAAGGCGCATCTTCCTCCTCGTCGAGATCTACCAATTCTTTAAAGTATCGGTAGGGGGTGGATGTAAATGTCCTTGATGGTGGCTTGAAAGCTAAACTTCAGTCCGTTCCATGGTCGGATCTGAGTATGATGTAAAGGATGATGATATGAAGGAGTGTTGTCGCACACATTGTGCATCGAGGCCCAATCTGGGTCCACTTCCAGCTCTTCTGAAGACATACCAGGTGGCATTAAGACTTGATTACAGAAGTCAATGATAGCATGGTGACATGGCCTTAAAGGGCTAAGTCCCTAAATGAGACAAAGTCACTAAAATTTGGCCGAAACTGTAAAAATAAATAGAATGTATACAACCTCTAGCAGAATGATTAATCCACAAAATAAATCCAAAAGGAACGTTGGATGAGCAAGTTCGAACACTAAAATGGCTTGGATTGTCGGAGGATAAACTCTATGTTATCCAATACACCAGCAAGGCTAAAATCTAGCAACACCTGGCAGTGCCAAGGGGAAGTAATGTGCAAGAGTTATTGCCCTTTGTCTATTGACATATACAGAAAAAGATGATTTCTATCTTTTAGTAGGGCTGGATTCATGAGGTAGTAGGCTAATATTCCTAATGTAATGTGATTGGGGAACATATTAGGGTGAAAAACTTGACAACACCAGTTTACAGATCCTATGTAATCTACTTGCTAAAACTGAAACATACAACATAGTTACAGTCATGTGTCAAATGTTACAAAAAATATAAATATACTTAACATTACCTAAACCAAGTTTGCAAAAATAACCACATTTTGAGAATTATAAAAGAGCCTACAATGCAAGTGAGTGTTGGACAGGGCTCAAACCATCAATATAAATTTTTCTACCTGCTTACTGTACAAAAATATAAATTACAAATTTTCTATAAGGCTAGTGACAAACACTGTAAAAAAGATAATATTCCAGGAATAATCTTGAAGAGTCACCTCCATCCATGTACTCGGCACAATGAATTAGCTTTCATATCATAGTTCATCTGTTTGAATGCTTGTGTCTGCCTACCTCAGGTTAAATCAAGAATGATACTACAACTGTATTTTACACAAAAACTAAATTTCTTACTGAAGACGTTTCATATATAAATTTGACCCAAATATGTGTGTGTGTGTGTGTGTGTGTGTGTGTGTGTGTGTGTGTGTGTGTGTGTGTGTGTGTGTGTTTTAACGTAGCTAAAAAAACTTCAGTCATATCGCTATGATATCTGCAGTGTGGCAGTTTATAGTCATGTCTAGCACTAGGGCATCATGCCGCATGCATGTAGCATGATGTCTTACCCAGTAACATTATCCTTATACCAGGCCAACCAGTTCTAACACTAACCTCTTAATGCTGAGCGCCTAGTGAGGCAACTGTCTGTACCATTCTTATAAGTCTTTGACCCAAATACATCAATTATATACCATATTTGCTCATGCATAAAAAGCACCCAGTTGCAAACAGCACAGATCCAGACCTAGAATTGCATCATGGGTCAGAAGATTTGAGTCAGCACATTTTATTTTCTACCTATGATTGACTGTACATTATACAATGAGATTCTGGGTCTTTGCTGCTTACACTGAACTGACCAGGATAAATATGCATTGTTAAATATCTCATATTGCGTGTTGTCAAGAACTCTACTGTCACCCCAACTTTTAAGTCTACCTTGATGATACCCTCTAAAAAATGCACTGAAAAGTAATAAATTTACAGCACATACCACAGGTAGTGGGGCCTCTATAGGCTTGCTCTTTTCCTTGTGGAAGCTGTAGTTGGCACCTGAAGCCTTGGCAACCTTAGTCATTATCAAGTCTGGTTCCACATCATCTTCTGACCGAGCATTAATTGTAATATGGACACTCTGCAAATAAATTATTTTCATCTCAGATGCAGAAGTCATATTTTAAATATTCTGAAGTGACACCAAGTACCATATTCACTTAAGTTTTTAAAGCCATATCAAGTCCCCAAGCCTCTGAATTTTCTGAAATTATACCATGCCCAAGATTTTGTAAACTTTTTATGAGCAATAATTTCAATCTTGAGCACAAAATCCAAAACTGTGACACTCTATTTCTTTAATTAAAACAAAGAACTACAGTAGATTTTTCTGAACACTATCAAATTTCTATGACTTAGGTTCATTCTAAGTATAATATTTGATTTATGTGTTGGAGTGTCAAGAATACACAGCTACATGATGGATATCCCATCTCTTTACAGCCATACCCAACATGTCTAGCTCATGGATATGCCCTTACTTCAGCTTTTCAGCCCTACCCAACATGGCTAGCACATGGATAGACAATTACCGAACTTCCGTTTCAAGTCCTTCCCAATATCACCCTTACAAGAGGTGGAATTTCCTTAACAGTAATTTAAGTGTCTCATCTATTTTTCTTGTTGTGTGCTAGCTTTAATATTTCTATATTTTATATTTTATTTTTCTTTGGCCTTTAGTGGTGCAAAATTTGAAAGGCTCATGTAACATGATCTCTGTCTGAAATTAATACATTTGCAAAAACTCCTGACAGATTTTGGGAGATAATACTTCATATTTGGGGTTCATTTTAGCTAAATCATTAGGCTGCCTTCTCTTTGTTATGACTTTTATGGGTTTGTGTCAACATCAAAAAATGTATCAGGAGGAATTATGGGTAATGAATTTAGGTCACCATGACAATGGCATTTTACTGAAGTAATACTTATAAACTCCTAAAATAAACATTGTAGTCAATAAGTAAATCACTAGTAATTAATCTTAATGATGATCATTTTTCAAAAGTATGTTATTAAAAATATATATATCTAAAATTTGAGGTATTTTAATGCAGATGAAAACCAAATGAGACTGCCTATAAACTGATAAAAAAATAAGTCATCAATTGTTCAAAAATTTTGCTGTAGATGACAAAGACTGACCCTTTTCTCACCAGATAAGCTACAACAACATAAATACAAGTCAATAGCAGCAAAAAGGGAAATAAGAGAAAATTCCATATGCTTACATGGAAGAGATTGGTAATGTCTTTCAAATGGTTTGCACATTTGAACTTGACTGTCTCTGGAGCTCCCTGACCTTGCTGAAAATAAAAAAAAAAAAACCACTACATGCAAGAATAGTTTCATTAAAATCACCAAATATTGGAATAAAACAAAACTAATGTGAGAATACATGAACCAAGTGATTCCATTTGGACTGAGGTATGTCATTTATGCTAAGAGCTGTGCACAAAGCAGGTGTATGTTATTAAAAGGGACTTGTCTTCTGAGGAATTTTCAACATTGAGGAATTTTCAACATTTGAGTGTAAGTTTGATATGTACTGATTTCTTGTCTATTCTGAAATGACTGTTATGAATTAATTTTGATCAAATAAAACTAGAAAATAAAAATGTATATACCATCCAAAAAGTTCTAAACAGGTGATCATACTACCATATTATATCCTTGTTTTATCATAAGCTCACATCCTAGTTTTTTAAAACATTTATTATGATGCCCCACTGCAACAGGGTTTATTATGAGCGATATACTGTAATGGCCAACAGCTTTTTAAATAGATTAATGGTGCAACTAAGCTCTTGTTTACTTTTGTCTTCAATGTCAAGCTTTTATTTCACTAACACAAAATCTGCATGATTTGCCCTTGGAAAGTTCTCTCTCAACAATTAGTTTTTGTCACTGATAAAACACCTGAACTTTCCATCAAGCAGGACAATTAGCCTAGCACATGGAAATTGCCACATGATTTGCCCAAGGAAAATTCTTTTGCGATCATAAGCTTTTGTGAAATTGTTAGCCTGGTACCGTGAAACTAAGAGCCTGGTAATCTGGAACTGTTAGCCGGATACCATGAAACTGTAAGCCTGGTACTGTGAAACTATAAGCCTGGTACTACAGAACTGTAAGCCTGGTACTATAGAACTGTTAGCCTGACAATGTGAAACTGTAAGTCTGGTACTATGGAACTGTTAGCCTAGTACCATGAAATTGTTACCCTGATACTGTGAAATAGCCACCTAATGTTATCCTTACTGAACAAAGCTCTTTTTTCCAATATCAGAAGAAATCAAAGAGTATTGGTGTCCTTATTCTTAAACTTTCTGAGCACAAAGCTCAAGATCAAATTCAAATTCACATACAATATATACCTGTTTAGAAGTTAAATGGATTTAAAATGTCAAGCATTAGGGATTTTAAGATTTAATTAGCACAGATTGTTTCTGACACATTCCACTAAATAATATAATTGTATTGTCCATCCATCCATCCATCCATTCAGTTTGACTTGTTTATTTTTCCCAATTGCAAGTCTAACTCACTGATGATAAGTCACTCCTTCAAACAGATCTGACTTGCAAAATTTACTTTTAAGAGGGTCAGAGAATTAGCTTTTTTTGGGAGGAGAGGGTCAACTTATAAGCAGTATATATGGTAATCATGTCTGATATTTACAGTATGCCCCATGTAGTTGAGACTCAGAATGCTGATAGAGGAAACAAAGTTAAGAAGATCCTTTAAGTAACCTGATTTCAGCATCATTCTAATCAAAGTTACAGAGTGTACAAGTTTTCTGACAGTGAATTTGAACTTGACTTTTGGAACAGAATATTGCAAAACGGGAAAAGGATCCCAATGTCTTCATTTTTCCCCCCACCCCAAAGTACTTGAGATATTGATTGCTTCCAGATTATCTGATGCAAACTTACCCAGTTAATGAGAACATATTTTGGCAAATTTGTGTTTGGATCCACCACTCGACAATATGCATACATTATCTTGGATGCATTTAATTCCTCTACCATCTCCTCCAAACCACCATCTGGAAAATAAAGTAACCATGGAAACTGTACATACAATGAAAGCATTTGAAACTGAAGAGTTCCATTTATAATAACATTTCAGAATCTGTAAGACAATTCTGGGGACAGATTTTCCTCTTGTGGTTTTATAAAGCAATTCATTAGAACAATTGTAATGTTAATCTGTAAGAATGTGTCAAGACTGGAGGGCTCCACAGTATACCTCCCCCACCCCCTTTGAAACTGTAAAAAGCAAACCAGGCCATTTCCTTGTGATAGAGAACTGATAGACTAAAATTGATGCACACTCTGTAGTTTCATATGAATGTGTTTCCCCTAGCTACATCTAGCATGGTGTGGCACCACAACCTTCTCATTGGGTGATGTACCCCATTTTTTGCTTCTCTATGCTTACCATTGCCTTTCAGTGCCATGCTGCCCTTGTCTCTACAAACCTGGCATTTTAAGCATTTTACCCTTTTCTTGCCTTTATCTTTTTTGTATGCCATTTTTATGCCTGAATTTATCTGACACTATACAGCCAGACTGTGTTGACACACACACACACACACACACACACACACACACACACACACACACACACACACACACACACACACACACACACACACACACACACACACACACTCACACACACATACAGCCCATTTCCTGTCCTCTAAGAACATTAAAATGTGACAGAATGAGGTGCCCTAATAATCAATGCACCTGCATTTAAATTTCCCTTCTGGGAGGATGAATACCATGCAAACTGTAGATCAGAGAGGTCATGGGACAGAGATTTTCATTCTAGATGTATCCATTTATCTTCCTTATTATCTACAGTGGTCAAAAATACAAGATTTTACATTTTATACACAAGGAAGAAAATTCTGCTGTAGAAACACATTTGTGTCAATAGCAGAGAAATTCCGAAATGTTAATACTAATATACTGGTACACCTTTTAGGAAGGTAACCTACCATGTTTGACTACTGTATCATAAAAAGTTACAATGTTTTTGCATGTACAAGAAATGTGACACAAGTACAAACTGACACAGAAATAAAATGAACATACCGGTACCCATTCTTTCACAAACAGTGGATATAATAAGGTGATAAAAGATAAATAAGCATGCAGTGAATGGTATATGATACAACTGCCCTGTATTTAATACTCCTCTATGTAGATAGCTTACATTTTTGTGCAGAAACCATTTTGTTCAGTTACAGTGACCTTGACATTGACCCAAAATTGAACAGGCTTATTCTTTTGCATAAGTACAAGGAATCCATAAAGTTTGGTCCAGGTCTGTGATGTAGAACTAATGTTACTGTGCAGAAATCATTTTTCTACTTTCAGCTGCTGTAATCTTAACCTTTGAACTTGTAACCACAAAATCAAGACTTCTTCCTTATCTAAAAAAACAAGCTATGCGATGTAGAATTGATATTGTTGTGTGGAAAGCATTTTTATTCTTTCAGTCACAATGAAACTGACCCATGGCCTTTTTGCTCCAAGATAAATAGGGTTCTTCCTTACTGCAAGTGCAAGAGACATCCACAAAATTTGCTTACCCTAGATGCTGGAAATGTCAAATTACTGTGCAGAAACCATTTTATCTCTTTCTGAATCACGTTGACCTTTGACATTAAAATAAATAATAGTCTCACTTATATCAAGTGCAGCCATTGACAATGCTTGGCAACTGTAGATGGGGTAGAACTCTAGTTATTGTTTTCTTCTTTTAGTCATAGTGACCTTGACTATTAAGCCGAGTCCAAAATTTAATAGGGTAACTCCTGATTACAAGGGCAAGCCATCCACAAAGCCTGGTAACCTCAGATGGTGGACAAGTTGAGTTATTATATATTAACCAAATTGGTAACAGATGGAAAGACATTGTAACACAATATCCTCTGCCTTATGGTGAACACATAAAACTAGTTTTTCAGTGTGTGATACAATGTGGGAAAATTATTACAATGTTTAAAATGTCAGTAGATTTGCTGCACATAATACAAATCACATACCTCCAGTCTCCACAACTTTAAGTGTTGTTGATTGCCCTTCATATCCAAATACAGCCCTGAAGAGATAAATGCATATTTCATTTTTAAAATGTTATGATTATACAGTCAGTTAGGATTTTGTGCAAGAGAATTGTCACCTTTTAAAGATTTTCTTAGATAAAAAAATTCACAGAGAAATACTGTAACGTCTCTACCATCTGAAATGACAGATGATGTTAAATTGCATGTTACAATCAGAGCTCCATAATGTTGTATTGGCATTTCTCAATTCAGTGTATACAGCCAGTTATTGAATGATACAGTGTAATATTGTACATTCAGAACTATATACAGTACAATAGTCATTTGTCATTACACTGAATACAGCTGTTACATTCAGAACTAAATAGTGCAATATTGTACATCAAGATCTATATATACTGCAATATTGTATATAATCTAAAACAGGGGTCTCAAACTACAACCACCCTGAGGGCCACATAAGGGCATTTTCGATGGGCCAAGGGCCACACCACCTTTGTCATCTCTCATAACACCTTTTGATGCCAATCATTTTGCAGGCCACAGTACATGGCTTGGTGGGCCGCATGCGACCCGCAGGCCATGTATTTGATACCCCTATCTAAGATGTAACAATTACATTGTACTAGCTGCTAAATTCAAAGTTACATAATGTAATATTGTACATTCAGAACTACATAGTGTAATATTTACATACAGTGTAATATTGTCATTTGTCATTACAATATATAGCCGTTACATTCAAAGCTACAAACAGCATAAAACAATCATTACATTTCTTCATAGCTGTTACCTTCAAAGCTTAATACAATGAAATATTATCATCTGTCATCACAATCATACATATTCAGTGGTACCATCTATACTCCCTTGTAAGACAAGTCCAAATGCAAACTGCATTGATCCAGATTTGCTGTTGCATAATGCAGGCACATCATTCCATGGCTGATTGGGATCTTTGTTGTTTGCAGTTTGACTCAACTTGTAAGTGAGTGTAGATGGTAATGTAATACTGTCATCTGTCATAAAATATTTGTCTTTAACTTTCAGATACATAGTGTATTATTCTTGTGTCATTATATATACATATATATGCTACTTTTTATATTATTAATAAATACCTATGCTGAAATATTGGCTACAGGCATCCATCCAAAATGTGAGAATGTTACCTTAATTAAATACTTTTTCACTTTATATGTTTTTCCCAATTTTAAAAAGAAGCAACAAATCAGATTTTGGAGACAACTTCAACACCTCATTATTACATGTTGTAAATTTATTTTCCAATACAAAATCTAAAACAAGTTTAACAAGATGTACAGAAAGATACTGACTTTCTATTGATGCAAATTAAAGTGACTTTTACATTTTAAATTTGGAATAAGAATGAGAAAGAAGAAAATATATAGCCAGTGATTTTTCTAAATTGTGTGCTTCCCTTATTACTTCCATTATGGGGGGGGGGGGCGCACAAGGGAAGTATTCTTGGTAAATCCTTGTAATTTATTTTGGGTGTAGTTGAGGGTTGCCTCAACTTTTCCTGCAGGACTGCTTTTTTGCACCTTGTATATAAATGGGGCGAGATGTAATTTCCACAGAGTGGGAGTCAGAGAGGTTAAATACCAATGGACCCCTTTTACAATATGCCAGGGATTCAGCTAGACTTGAATTTTAGGGAGAAGTGACTTCTCCTTTTGGATAGAACAGGGAGAAGTGAGAGCTTAACAGGGAGTAGGGGAAGTAGAGCAAGATATATATATATATATATATATATATATATATATGTGTGCGTGTGTGTTTTCGGTCTCTTATTTGAATTATGCCCTCTATTTCTCAGTATGCATATCTGCATTTAACTTTGGTTTTAAGCAATATCTTATTTTCAAGTAAAAACTTTCTGAATTGGACATATATTATAAACCATTTTGTACGTGTATAAAAATTATCATATTCATATGCAGTGTATTTTGGCAACATGACTTAAGAACACTAGAAACTATCCATTGTAATGAATTTTAGCTGATAGGAATAACACAGAATCACAGTATTGTAATTACAAGTTAATAATAATGCTTAATCAACTACCCTTAAACAAGATTTTTTTACTTTCTGGAATCTCACTATAAAATGGCAGTTGAGAAAATTTGGAAACTTGTTTGAAACAACTCCTGCAACATGTACATGAGAGCAAATAAATGCATGTCTTCATACCATTTTGTTCATCTCAGTTTCTTTGTTGCTGATAAAACATAATCTTAACTATTCATACATAACACAACGAAGCATTAAAGTCAGTATATGAATGAACTAAAACAAGGGTTCTCAAACAGATTTTCAAAATGGACGAGTTAGTTGAACCCTGACCCCAAAATCTCAAGAGACAAAATGAAAATCTCAAGAGTCAGAAATGAAATCTCAAGAGTCAATCTTTTGGACAGTCATGAGCCTATAGCTGTGATTCTTAGTTACTGGTGGAAACAAATGACGTTTAAGATTTCTTGTTTCTTGCTGAATAATGAGAAACACTTGTACAGTATTTTGTAAGAAACATACAATCTGATTTTTGTAAAGGTGTTTCCCTTTCTAAATGCGGGTTACTGTGTGTATATTTTGTATATGAGACAGACAGGATTATTTTATACTTTATTATTTTTTCAACTTCTCAACATATTCTATTATCAACAGCTCAAATCATTTTATATGCAAAAATATCCTCATACAACTATGAAGGTTATATATTATTCAAACATCAAGGATGTACATCACAGAACTGTCAGTTCACTTTTCCACTTGTCCTAAAATTTTCTAATAAATTTCGGAGATTGACTTTCTTCCTCCTCCTCCTTAGAGCTGACACGATCTTTCTGTTTCTTTGGAGTCTGAGGGTCAGAAAATTAATCACTAGCAGATCGTTTCCGAGACTGAGACAGAAAAGAAAATATACTACTTTGCGCCATTGTGATTTTAGGTTCTGATGTATGCAATGAGCATTATATCCATTCAATTTATTTCTGAATGATCCATTAATTAAAATGCTTGAGGTTTTAAATGTTTTGCCAACTGAAGTAAATTAATCACCAATTTTCCCAATGCTGAAAACTGGCCTCATGAAAGCCTTATTTTCCTGTTTTGTCTAACACATTATAATTTAAAGCATACTCAAACAAATGCCAATTTTTTATCAGAAATTAATCCAGTGAATTTATATGATTCCGAATTTTTAAACATTCCGCCAAATGAAGCAAATTAACTGCCAATAAATGAAGCAAATTAATTGCCAATAAAAGAATTCAAGTTGCTCCACTTACCTTGACATTATTGTGCAAATGTTCATTTTAAGTGTATGCTTTGTGGCCTTGAATTATGAAAGAATTATGTTACATGATCACCTGAGTGAATAAACACAAAACACTGCAGCAAAAAGTAAATTGCTGCTACTTTCAAACTCATGTGTCATGCAAAAAATAAATCTTTTCAAAAAACCAAGTTGGCAGATTGAATCCAAAAACATGGAGATTGGGACCTATCATCATAAAGTTTTTTTGCGGCATATTTAAGCATCGTTTTTACTAAATATTCTCTGATTTTTCGGGTCCAATACACGTGAAATTCAAAGGACATGCCATTTCTCCCTGTGGAGTGCATTATTTCCCCCCCCCCCAGTACCCCCATTTCATATTCTGGTCAGCTGCGCCCAAACTGCACAATAGCTGAAGGTTTGACTCAAGCCTTTTCTATATACTTCAAAGAAACCACCTGCTCTATAGTGAGTGAAAGCACTAGCAACTGACTGACAAATAAACAATGCCCTTTTTTGTTATAACTAACAATGTCTAAAATTGGTGTGAATTTATGTTAAACAGTTCAAAGGTTGTCTCAAGCTAGCATATATGTGATAACTATTTCCCACATGTTACATCCCACCTTATTTCCTTATTGTTAACTCATATATGCATATAATACTCCTTACTAAATAACATATTTATTCCTAATTAGTTTTTTAGGGGGCACATATGCTCTGTGATATGTTTCTTCACTCCTTCTTTTAATTTAATGATGGTAATTAATGCTTATATATATACGGCACATTAATGCCAGGTGTTGACTCATGTAAGTTTCATTGGTAGGAATGGAGATCCTAGTTTGCTTGTCAGAAAAACTCTACAGCATTCAGTGATCATTCTTGAGATATAGGAAGCAATTCACTACAAGCAAAGCAAGTAAAGCACAGCAAAAATAAATTTTTGAACTCCTGGTTGACGGAGATGTACTTTGTGAAGCTAGCCATAAAGGAAGGGGGGCACATTTAATTCCTGAATGCATGCAATCGACGGTCGCATTATAAGTCACTTATCGTATATTGCAAAGTACGATCATAGGGTTTTAATATTAATGTCATTAACTAAAGTTCCTTACGAAACTATTATTTGGAAAATAATATACATAATATAGATTTGCTTAATACCTGATGTTTCTATTAAAAAATGAGAGAGAGAGAGAGAGAGAGAGAGAGAGAGAGAGAGAGAGAGAGACTGTAGATGTCAGGAAAAAAGATATTTTACATTTGATAATGCATTTATTTCAGGTGACAAACAGTCATACCTATGCACTAACGATGATGCAGGATGCAAAGACCATGGAAGTAATGCAGAACAGTCATGTATTGATTTATTTTGTAATATTATGGCTGTATTGCTTGTTGTCAATAAAGTAATAACTATCCCATCTTTTTCAATTTTCATTGCCTATTACATTAACAGACTTGGAAAAATATTCACTACTTGTTCTGGCAACATTTTTTGAAAACTGGCGACAAAGTGTTGAGGTTGGTGATTTTTTTGGGGACAACTTTTTAAAGTCAGGACCATCCCTGCATATGAAACTCAGTAAAAGTGGTCATTAAATGATCAGTAGTTATGGTGCTTAAATCATGCATGGGGAGAAAAGCTGAGACGATTTCCTCGACGGTTATACAAGTTACTAGGGAGCTGAACACCCTGGTTGTATAAGAAAATTGGCATGGAACAGTCGAGGGATCAAATTTCGAACAGTTCGAGTTAGTCACCCCGTGTTATTAATTGGCAAAAGAGTAGTCCTACAATCTATAACGTTTATCCCGATATTTGTGTTTTTTCGGTCAACAATGGACATAAATATCAAGGTAAACGTCTTAGCAAAAGAGGAGTGGGTACTGTCAATGACTTCCTTTTCATACGAGTCTGTGGATATTTGGTATTTTCAATGATCTTTGTATTTACAAATAAATGTACTGTGTTCAAAAGCCAAATAATTATGTTAACATAAGCATAAATACACCACTTTCATGCATTAGATAAATACGGCACACCTCTATGCGACTGTTTGCGGAAGTAAGCACAGAAAAGAAACTTCCTTAATTAAGTATTATTATTAACTAGATCAATGACAAAACTAAAATTATGGACTTAATGTAACAACATTGCTTAAAGCATTACCAATTTATGCTTGAACTTGGCTTGAAAACGTCATTATACGCTTTAACAAGCGCATCTTTGTGTTGCAGTAGGTTGACAGCCATCCCGCTTTAGCAAGTGCTCGCGGTCTACGTCACCTTTTTATGTGTATATCGGATGCGTCACCGTTTCGAGTCCTTTCGCCCTAATTGCACTTAACCCAGTATGACTAAAGTGCCAAAAGTTACGAAAGTGCGAAAATTTGCGAAAAGTTACGAAAAGTTACAAAATTATTGCGAAAAAGTTATCTTCGATGGCGAGAAGTTCATGCTGTGCGAAGTATCATGGGAGGCCAGGGTACCAGGCTATAACTGCACTTTGCACACTGAATCATTTCGCCCCGAAACGACTTCGCCCCACAGGGGCTTGAATCGTTGCTTACAATTTAACTATCAATCATGCATGTACTAGTATATTTATATTGTCTGATAGATAAATTTTAAGCAACGATACGAACCCCTGTGGTTCGTCCTGGATAGTTTGCCCAGCACCTTTCGCCCTTTCTTATTTTATTGAATTCTATTCATCACAATAAGTAATATTAGCGAGTTTTATAATATGGGCTTTACTCATATTCATTTTTGCAGAAGTGGGACAAATATCTACATATCAAACAATGTGAAGAAAAAAAAAATATCCATATCTCAAATAATGTAAAAATCCACTGTACCTAGCTGTGCTCAAGGTATTTTCAAAAATACATTTTCAACGAGTAATTTAAAATTTGGGATTCACCATGGTCTCATTATTTATATTTTTTTTCTAAGATATTACACCATGAGCTGTGCAAAAATGCAAATCTAAAAATAACCTCTCATAAAAATTTCCGACGTTTTGGAGGTTAACAGTTTTCTCCTCAACAAAGGCGAATTTGCAGAAAAAAATGTAAAACGTGGATACATTTCTTATAATACCTTAAACTAAATAGAATGACGTCACCAACTTGCAATTTTCTTTTCTCGAAGAACTTAAGGAATTCATAACTAAACAATAACTTTAATGTTTTTTAATTTGAAACGTAAGTTTCTGAGGCAGCTTATTATTTTTTTAAGAACATGACGTGTGATAACTATTTTTTTTTTAAACAGAAGCAAGATCTCGAACAGAAATGCCCATGGTAAAGTCTTACTTTGGTACACCACATAATCAGTCAGAACACTTTTTCATGTCAAAATTTCACATTGGCAACTTTCCAATTAAAAAAAAATGGACTGGCTATTTTCTTTAACATTTGTTTCGTGTTCGCCACCAAATACATGCATGATATACAAACATTAACTATTCATGTGCGTCCTTAGCGACGATTTTGCAGCGTTAATATAATCAGGTAACTACTTTGGTACGTTATCTAGATCTGAACATCGCTGGGCCATTTCCATCAGGGCGCGAAATAAACCTCGGATGTAATTCTTTGCCATTTAGAACTATATTTTGACCTACTTTCATTCACAAGTGGAGAAAGTCACAATCGGAATAACCTAGGCTTTGCTGTTGTAACATATGTGGTGCACTCCACCAGTGACGAATCACCGAACATTGATGTCAGTTCCTAAAACTACTCCTGGGGTTATTTCACAATCAGACGGAAATGGACGAGCGATGTTCCGATCGTATGGTGGCGCTCTACAGTTTCGTATTTTGCGTTGTTTTTAAACAAAAATAATTTCCCAGGTTTTTCTCACTGGTTATATTGGCATTTAAAAAGACTTGTATATATCTCAGGTCTTAGAATTTATAATTACCTTTATTTTGGTGTTTGACTGATGGGTGTAACATGGGTTATAACAACTTTCCTTTCTTCAGCCGTGCACCTTTCAAAAACATGCTAGCTCCGCTTGTCATTTTTACTACTTGGATTTCAGGTAAATTTTTAAAAAAAGATATGAGCCGATAACTTTCTTTTACATTTTATATTGTCACGTTTGCTAAGCCCCAGATATGAAGTCATGTATAAGCTATAATCTACCTGTCTTGGGAATATTACCGCGGACATGTGTTTGATGTCTAAAGATTGCCGCGGGCTAGTGTTAAACTCTTACGCAAAGTTACATGACCAGCCGAAGACCGGAATCTTGAATCGGCAAAGGCGATAGATCGTACCATCTAAACAAAGGCTTGCAGTTATCACAGCTATGTGTTAAAAGTTAGTCCAAAGATCAAAGGGAAGCCCACGTAGTGAACGGGGCGTACTCTTATCCGTCCCCACGTTGACAGACAGCAAGAGGGACATTGTCCGCTAAGTTTGATTGGATCGGTTCATAGCGATATCCAATCGGAATTGAGACAGAGGGTATGATTACAATTCCGACCCGAATTATACTTTCAGACTCGTAAGAGAAAATTTAGTATTCGCCTAGAGGGATTGCAGATCAATAGGGTTACTCCGAGAAGAAACCACTCGTAATTTGGAGGCAAAACTTAGAGGTAGATTCTAAGGAAAGACAAAGTTTCGGAAAGGTCAGCAAGTTATTTCCTCGATTTTTGCAGAATATGACGGCATCATAATTGTAATTATCTGTAGTATGTATACTTAATTACTAGGATAGTTATAATGTAGAATTACCTTTGTAGTGTTTCATTTATGTAAGTATTTGAGAAATGGGCTTGAGCCTACGTAGAGAGCTATTAGATGCGAGGCGGAATTATGAAAATTGATAGTTTGTAGTCAGAATTAATTTTGTAATTCACTAGTAGGTTACTTCGTAGTAAACTAGTGCATTTATTAATTCGTTATGTTAGAATTTACACATGCTTGAATTGTGAATTTGGAATGGTTGAAATATGTAAGATTAGTTACTATGGACGTATGAATATATCAGAGCATGAATATTTTAATATTTGGGTACTTTGTATGAGTTGTAAGGTAAAGAAATGCGTATGATTATTGTGATATTGTTTAGTATAACGGGCTTAGGAATATGTACTGATGTGATGGAATCTATTGATGTATGTATAAGAAGTAACTGATACCGTGCTGTATTATGACGTTTGTTTTACCACGCAAGAACGTATGCGTATCTCGATGTGAACGAATGCGTGACCGAAGACATTTAATAGCCGTTATCTAATGATAGGCTGTGTGTAGTGTGAAAGGAGAGGGCTAAGGAAGAAGATTGTACCGTCCTTGTGTTTTCACATGAAGCTTTTTAGGGTACACAGAACTTCAGGTTCCATTGGGTCCCGAGTCTTCAAGAGTTGGAGACAGAACTTAGGCTGTAGCCGAGACAGTCGAAGTCGACAGAAGAGTAGTCGTGGTAGAGAAGTGGAGGAGGAGGAGAAGGAATCTAGAGAAAGGGGAGGAGGAGAAGGAGTCTAGGGAATGTCGAGAAGGAGGAGGAGAAGGAATTTGGAGAAAAGTCGAGGAGGAAGGGGAGAAGGAAGTGGGAGAAATAAGAGAGAGAAAGGATACAACAGATGAGTAGAAATACAAGGACAGGTGGAAATCAATCTCACACACTGCTAATCAAGTGATGTAATAGGCTTATTAAAGGGTCGAGCGGAAGGAGTCTAATTGGAAATTTGAGTCATTTGATTACTGAATTGTTATTAAATTGTTATTCATCGAATCTCAACCTTTTGTATATTTAACCATCTAACCGTGGTCATTGCTGACTGGGGGCACGAAGCGTTACATCTTTCACTAAATTTAACTTCCAACAAAATATAGCCTGGGTGGGACTTCTATAATAGTTTAAATAAAACACTGGGAGCACCCCACCCCAACCATAACAATCGTCACACACACACACACACACACACACACACACACACATATATATATATATATATATATATATATATATATATATATATATATATATAACTATATATATATATATATATATATGGTAATTCTTTTTCGAAGCTTCTATTGTGTGGTATAGAAAAATTTGTTTTCCCTAGTTTAATAACTGCTAAAGATAATATACTTCAGACTAATTCAGGCTGATTTTTTGAGCACATTGGTTAGCCATGTGTTTAGATCATGCAAAATTTCTAAAAGTGCAATATCCAAAGAAATTTCAGTCTTAGTAAGAGAAAGTAACATACAGGTATGATAACATTCTCTCCTTTGTGCATGTTGCAAATGTAAACAACTTCACCTTACACCTGTCACTCTCTCAAAAGTTCATAATATCTGTACAGCGCCCCCGCCCCCTCCCGTCCCCACCCGAGATGTCTGTCATTGCCTCTTTCGCCTTGAAATACAGTCTTACGCACCTAATTGAACATTCAATTTCATGTAAGGCGAAACAGTTACAATAATCAAAAATATGTTTGAAAAGGTTTAAAATGTTGCTCTTTTAAAAAATCTTGTGCGGAGCGTGTATGTGACCGATTAAGAAGATCAAATGTAATTTGAAGATTTCGTCGTTCATTTAGTCACACTGAAGCGCGCGCTAAAATTATAATTAAGCCAGATACACAAGATTTAGGGTATCTAGTTTATACGAATACCCATATTTTCATATAAAACATTATTGGGTGATCACATGGTATCGTGCAAAAAAAAAATCTGTTTTGATCTCCGTGACTAATGTTAATTTCCAAAAGCATATAGTTTTCCCAACTTGCTTGAGAATAGCTACTGTACCTCTGGGTACTAGATTGCGCATTCTGCCACCATAATAAAAAAAGAATCTTGCAAAATTTACTGATTTACAAAAGTGTCCATTTCCTATCTTATTATAAAATAATAACCATGAATCTGTCCACTCCATCATGATCTTGAAAAGTTCTGGTTAAAATTATATACAAACATGCTTCGATCGCTCCGGTGGCCTAGTGGGTGGAGCGTCCGCCTCGGATGCGGGAGGTCGCGGGTTCTAACCCCGACCGAGTCATACCAAGACTTACAAAAATGGTACAAACATCTGCCTCGCTGTTAGGTTTGTATTAGGACTGGTCGGCCTGGTGTTAGGATAATGTGACTGGATGGGACATCATGTTACATGTCTGTGGCATGATGCCCCAGTGCTAAACATCACTATAAACTGCCACACTGCATACATCGTATGACTGTAAAATTGTTAAAGCTATGTTACAAATCCAAATCTCTCTCTCTCTCTCTCTCTCTC